>LNAC01000242.1:671370-727019 GCA_002007465.1 Ailurus styani | reverse complement strand
AGAGAGAGAGGAGGAAGCAGGCTCCCCGCTGAGCAGGGAGCCTGATGCGGGCCTCGATCCCAGGACCCTGAGATCATGACCTGATCCGAAGGCAGAGGCTTTAACCCATTGAGCCACCCAGGCACCCCAGGAGCAATATTTTTAGAAATTTTCTTCCTTCTTTTGGGAATTATTGGCATTTGTGTATACTGACTGACACTTGTTAAAGACAGAGAACCACAAATAATCTAAGGAGAATTTAGTTCCATCTTTCTCTTTTTTTCTAGAAATACTTCCTATTTAAACTCTTAAACATAAGTATGGCCATAATTTGTGGAGCCCAGTACAAAATGAAAAACAGGACCTCTTGTTCAAATTTAAAAACTTCAAGGTGGTGACCCGGCATGGAGCCCTTCTGTGCATGGGGCCCTAGGTAGCTGCACAGGTGCATGCACATAGAGCTGGTTCTCTTATCATGATGTTCAAACCCACTATGACTCTAGTCTTGGCAAACTGCCATCTCACCACCTACCTTCTCTCCTCATGCTCCAGCCATGCTGCTTGGCTTGCAGTTCTCGAGACACTTTATGTTGGTTCATATGTCCATGTCTTCACACATATGGTTCATTTTCTTCCAAGGATGTTCTTTACCACTTAGTCTATCTGATATATTCTCTATATTTTTACCTACTAACTCTTCTGAGAGAATTACCTACTGCTTCCTTGAGCCATCTTATGACGAAATCGCTACTATTACATTTCATATATATCATTGCCATTTTCGTTTACTTATTTGCCTTTTGAAATATGAATTTATTCTGGTCAGAAATTATATTTTATTTATATTGTTGTGTTGCACAAAGTATATTTTTAATAACTATTTATTTGTAAGTGGACAAAGGAGTAGAATTCCAAAGATACAAAATGGAAAGAGTTCAGCTACATTTGAAATAAAAAATACAATGATTTTTTCTTATTGAAATAATGTATGAAATACATTTTTTTAAAATCCAAAAAAATAAATAGAGTAACTGGACTTAATCTTTTTGTTTCCTCTTATTCCCTATTTAATTAGTCTTTCAGAATTTTGATATGCAAATTGGTAATTTGACATTCTGATTTAATCCGATATATTTTATTTTCACATTTTTGTCTTTTGGTGCTAGCATCAGTTAAATTTATCTCACAAAAATAAGATGACGAAAAAGTTAGTAGTAGTAATGTTTTGGAATAAACTTTTCCCAAAGAGATTATTATATCCTGAATGATAAATGAAACAATGACTGAATCCTACTAGTAGCTAGACTAGTAATAATTGCTTTTCTTAATTTTTTATATACAGGACAGTTTTTTTATTGCTATTTCCATACAACATGGCCAAATTCTTTCTCGTATTCTTCACAATAATTTCCAGCAACTGCTGGAAAGTTAACAGGTATGAGCTGAAAAATAAACTAGTTTCTCAAAAGTTTTATGCTGCCTTTTCACTCAATGAGACATTACTTTCCAACCCCTAGGGTCAAGATCATGAATCATTTTTTTTTTTTTTAGAAAAAGCAATTCATCTGAGAGGGCTGACATAGTCTGGGTACTATAAAAAGCTCTGTTTAATAGCAGGCAAGTTGAAGAAGGGAGGAGACACCCCTAGCTGAGCAAAGGGTAGACTGAGGAGCTTTCTGGCCTTGATCATAGTCTGGAAGAAAACAGGAAACAGAAGCAAGGGGAAATAGAATGAGGAATAAGCATCATGCAGGCAGTGGTAAGCTGGAATAAGGATAACCACATAGAGAACCTGAGTCCTCCCAGACAGATTGTTTCAAATCATATTTATTGGACATGCACAGTTTCTGGAAGACATGGTCTTAGTTCTGTCAGGGCCTAATTCTAAGAAAACAGATGGACAGAGTGACTCTTATATGATATTTCTTCACATTTATTTCATCCTCTATTTCAGGGTGTGGAAGGTATCTTGGTTGTGGTTATGGTAGGTATGAAAATACTTTTGCTTTTAATTTATTCAAGGTAAATTGCATGAAAGAATTGGTGACTTTTGAAGAAAAAGAAGCATAGGAGAGAATTATGACAAGTATGGTGGATGCCATGTGAATATGTGTTTTCCTTTTACCTTTGTCTTGTGATCAACTCAAAAGCTTTTTACATGTGAATCCATATTTGAAAGGGAAATTTAAAGGATAAAGCAGAAGGAAATGATATCACTAGAAGGATAGCCTAAAAACATATTGGGGGTGATTCATCCATCCATCCATCCATTCATCCATTGATCCATTCATTTGCCCATGACATTACTTAATGCTTGCCACGCAAAGTAATAGATCCCACTGGCTTCTGTTCCCTGTTTCTTAATGGAATGGCAAGAAACCAGAGCTATACTTAACCTCAGCTGTACAACAACTAGTTTATTGCCATTTTGCAATCAGGCTACAACCCTTTTTTTAGTCAACTCCACTAGGATATAGAAGCAGGAAATATAAAATTAAAATTATATGTGTAATTAAATATATTAAAAATACACAGCATATTATGTATATTTATAGTACACACACATGTAATTATAGTATATAATTAAATTTATATGTATGTATTGAGGAATAAAAAGAAAAGTAAAATATTATTTTCATGAAATTTTCTGTCATAAACACTGGAAGATTAATTTCCCCAGAACTTAGGAAAAGTTATTTAAAAATACAAAATATTTGCTATTACATCTGGAAGTAACATAACTATTACTGATGTAATGATAGTCATAATAATAATAGCTAACATGTATTGTGTACTTACAATATACCAGGTGTTCAAATACTTTGCGTGTATTAATAACTTCATCCTTGCAACTTAGTGAGAGAAGTGCTATTATTGCTCCTGTTTCCTACATGAGAAAACTGGGGTTCAACATGTTTAAATCACTTGCCAGTGTCACAAAGACAGAAAGGAGCTTGGACTTAAGTATAGTCTGGCTGGCTGGAGAAACCAAATCCTTAACTCTCACTATACTGAATATTCAGTGTTAGTGATTTGCAAAATACTTAGTGGATGTGTAATTCTGCCAGAGTGCGATGCTACTCCATGTCAATTCATCACCAGTCTTCACGGCAGGGATATTTATCTTGTGCATTACCACACAGAAAAGTGGAAAAACATAAAAGTTTACACTTTTCTTGATCTTCCACCTCAAGTCATTTAGGAATTTTGCCATTTCCTTCTCTGGCCTGTGGGCCATTGTTATTTTTCATACTTAACAATTCAAATTCCCACAGGAACAGTATTAGGAGGTTTTTCTTTTCCCTGGTAAATAGCCAGACAGCTGACAGGAAATGCTAGGAGGAAACTGAAGAATTGGAAGAAATTATTTCCAAAGTTACCTAGCATTCCTTTCATTGAATTCAGGGTTTTTTTTTTTTCCCCTTCTAAACAGTTGTTTTCCTTCTCTCCTTCCCCACCCCTGAGCCCCCTCAATTTCAGACATGCAATGGGGTATTCTTCCTTCTGCTTCTTCAATCTCCTTCAGACCCAGTCCCATAGTTTATCCTTTATGTCTATTTCTGTATTATTCTGAAGGAAACAAAAATGAGCTCTGTGTGGTGTAAATTTCACAGCAACACTTCTCTTTCAAATTTTGGACATGAGCAAATGAGCTCATAGGTACATAGGACACAGGTAGCCCTAGATGTGCTAAGGGCAGTGGAATGCAGGCTGGTCATTACTGGGAAGCAAGAAGTTCAAGCTTCTCTAAAAGGCACCAATGACCACAATGCATGTACGACTGGTAGGTGCCAGACAGGAGCAGGCTGCCCTTACAGGGTACACACACTCATCTCCCCCAGGGCCTAGTCATTAGAGCAAACAATGCCCCTCATTCACCATACTGAAATAATTAACCTACTTTATTTCTCCTTTCAGGTGTGAGTTCCCTTAAATATTTTCCTTTGCACAGCAGTGCTATCTATCTACCTCTGTACCCTAGCCCATACCTGGATCTGTTAATTCCTCTGCAAGTTGGCACACTGTCTTGAAGGAAGGTAAGTGCTGCACAATGCAATTGATATGGTGTGTTGATAACACAACTCTTGTAAGTAAAAGGTCAATGAAGAAGAGTTACAGCAGGTTGGTGACTTGCTCAGACAAAGCTGCAAAACCGTGAGCTCCATGAATGGACAGAAGCCACAGGGGCAGCATGAGTGGCCCTCTGAATTCAGATTTAATTCAGGTGTTAACCATTTTGGAGATATAAAATGATGCTCTAGGGGATCACTGTGTTCTTAAATATTATTTTTGATGTTGTCAAAGAGTCATATGTTGTTACCTTTCTAAATAAATGGAGTTTATTTCTAAAATGATATAAAAGGAGCAATGTTTTCTGCCACTTCTTTTTGAGGTTACTTTAGTAGTTTAGTCATAAATTTTACAGACATAACCATAAATTATGTGAGTTTCAGTAGAGCTGTAAATCTACACTGTGTATGTGTGTGTGTGTGTGTGTGTGTGCACACGCATGTGCGTACATGTGTGATGCATCCTTCAGAAGCCAGTACAGGATAGATTTTCTGTGCCTTGGACCCAGGCCACAGATGCTGTCTGAGTGCACTTATTTCAAAGTGGTGTTCAAGGAGGCACTGCTGTGGAATGATCTCATTTATGATGTGGACGGGAGATGGAAATTCCAGTTCTGCTTTTACTTCAGAATATTTTTGCCTTCTTGGTTTCCATTTAAATACTAAAACATTTAAATGCAAAACACAAGTAGATTTTTTCCCCCAACATACCTTATTTCATACTTACCATTTTACTGCTAAATTACTTTTATTCAGTAATAACATATTACTGGATGACAGTGCTGCTTAATGAACTTGCATTACATTTTATTACCTGATGATCTTTTTACCTGACCAGGTCAGTAGTTTGAAATTTTACAGTCAGTATAATATGTTGCTTATTTGACTTATTTCTATTTTTTTAAAAAACACTTTTAAGTGGTAGACATGGATTCTTGTCAATAAAATCTTATACTAAAGCTATTTATTTTTTCCTGGAGAATTCTGAATGTGCTTAAAAAGCTATATTTAGGAAGGGCCTCATGCAACATCTGGGTAGTTGTGCAGCAGCTGGGTAACAGAACAAAAGGAACTTGACTCAAATCTCAGAACGCTAATTAAGAAAGAGCCTGCTGTTTAGCTCCAAAGCCAAAGGGAAAGCAATGTAGGAGGTAATTGTCCAATTTGGGATATTGGTTGGGTAAAAGAGTTACTGTGTTAATAAAAATATAATGAGACCTACTTGCCTGGGGCTGTTGTTTATTTTTGCATTTCTCCCTCTGGAGAAATCTCCAGGTGCAATATGGCTCCGTGAGACATGTTTTACCCTTTGCACTTACTCAATGAGAAGGTGGGTGTCTACATCTTGAAAAACACTGAACCCAACACTGACATGACACTAGGAAAGTAAATGACATAAGGATGGCAAGTTAGTCCTCCTGCTATTCTTGGCATTGGTTTGGTTGCTCTGTTGTATTCGGGCTTAAGCATTATATTCTAATTTTAAGAGAGATGAGTGAAAAGGAGAATAAAAGAATGAAAAACTATAGATTATAAAGTGGGATGAGAGGGAGGATTAGAGATCACAGTCATTGTTGTGGGGAAGAGGCATCTACACATACAACATTTAACTTAGAGTGAAAAGTGTATTGTTGCCAATGAGAATCACCTCTGAAGATGGGACAGCTAGAAACTGGCTTGGAAAAAAATATAGCCCTCCCACTTTTCTGTAAACTTGAACAGATAAAGAGCTTTTAAAGTAAAAGACATTTTTAGCACAGGAAATAATGGATAAGGAATTTCTCTTTTCTCCTAATGTGATTCAAAGTCCAGTGGGAGGGCTTCTGCCCTCTGGTCTGTTCTGGTGTTCAGTATTTACAACATTAGATTCTTTTGGATTTCTTCTCATGTCCAGCTTACTATCTCTGGTACTTTCAACAGTCTTTTGATCTCCAACTCCCTGGCCATCTATCCATTAGTCTCGCCACCCTTCACTATCCTTCATTTCTGTGATGGCCTCTCTCCCTTCCTTATCAGTTTAAATTCCAAAGCAAACCATCATGCCACTCCCAGTGCACACCCTGGGCTACCTTGTGCCTCTCTCATGTTGTAGAAATCTCTAGCAAACCTGGAACCCTGGTTAAACCCGAGAGTTGGTTGCCCTGTGACTGCCTCAAAGCAGGTGAACTTGGCTGGAGAAAACACTTGGCAGTGCTGACTTGTAGCACCTTGAACTTATCACTACAAACATCTCATGGATCTTCAATGCTGCTAAACAATCATTCTAATTTCCAAGCTATTTACCTGTCCACTCTTTTGGACATTTATTTCAAATCTTCTCCTCCCTGCTCCAACCTCCAACACCCTTTCTCCCATCCTCTCAGATGGTGCCTCACTTCTGCTTCACCGCTCATACTGAGGCAAGGAGAGGAGAACAGCCCCAGATTACTGTTACCCTGCCTCACCAATAACCACATCCTTTTTCTCTGAGCTGCACTGTAGAAGAACTCATTGTGCCAATCCCCTCACTCTTGCGCATTAGATCCCACACCACTGGACATGGCTCTGGCAATTTTCTTCCCTTTCTTTGTCTTTTTTTTTCTTTTTCACTCTTTTCAATGGCTACCATTAGCATGATACTTTTTATTTCAATCTCAAAAGCTTTCATTTGGGCCTCCTTCCCTTGCCAGCTTCCATTTCATTTCTTTGCTTCTTTTTGTGTTAGAGCTCCTCTAATGACTTTTCCATGCTCATGTTCTCCATTCCCTCGTAAGCCCACTTTAGCCAGGCCTTATGCCCTCATATTTCACCAGGACTATACTTGTCAAGGTTACCAGGGACCTCCAAGTTGCTAGGGCCACTGAATTATTCTCAGTCCTCATCTTACTCGTCCCAACAGCATGTTTGACACAGTTTTTATCACTCCTTTCTTGACACACTTTTTAACTTCCAGCATACCACATTTTTTGGATTTCTTCTTATCAGTTACTCCTTGGTCTCCTTTCTTGTCCTTCTGCTCCTTTTCCTCCTAATGCTGGAGCATTCTGGGTTCTGTTCCTAGTCCTCTTCCCTTCTTTATATTTATTTTCTTGTTGATCTCACCCAGTTCCTTGGTTTTAAATATCATCTGCATGCCGATGTACCCTAATTAATATTTCCAGCCCGTAGTCTATTCTTAACTTCAGATTTTGGGTGCCTGACATCTCCAATTGAATATTTCATAAAAACCCCAAATTCCACATGCCCCAAATTGATTTCTTTTGATCTTTCCCCCCAGATCTGGTCTACCTTCAACATTTCCCATCTCAGTTAATGACAACTCAATTTTTCCATTTGCTTACATCCAACACCTTGGAGTCATCCTTGGCTCTTCCCTTTCTTTCATATTCTAGGTCCAACCTATCAAACACTATTCTCTCTACTGTGAAAATATATCCAGAATCTAACCACTCTTTGTCCCTAACACTGCGGCAATACTTGCCTATGCTTTCTCCTCTTGCTTGTATTGGACTCCCAACTGGTCTCCTGACTTCTACTCTTGGGCCCTAACAGTTTCTTTTCAACCTAGTAGTCCATCACAAAATGTAATTTAGATCATGTTGCTTCCCGTTCTAACTTTGTAATGGTTCCCATATTTCTCTAGTTACAAAATAAAATCTTCACAATGTCCTAGGAAGACTGTATGAGTTTTCTAGGGCTGTACCACAAAATTGGTGGCCTAAAACAACAGAAGTTTAAGCTTTCAAGTTCCGGAGGCCAGAAGTATGAAATCAAGGTAGCAGCATGCTCTCTCTGAAGGCTCTAGGGAAGAAGCTTCTTTGTCTTTTCCAGCTTCTGATAGCTCCAAGTGTTCCTTGGCTGCATGGCTTCAATCTCTGCCTCCATCTTCATATAGACTTCTCTCTATTCTCTTATAAGAACTCTTGTTATTGTATTTAAGTCCACTCAGATAATCCATGGTAATCTTATATTGAGATCATTAATTTATTTGCATAGGCAAAAACTTTTTTTTTCTTTTCCAAATAAGATCACATTTACAGGATCCAGGGGTTAGGATGTGGGCATATATTTTTGGGAACTACCATTCAACCCACTACAGGGACCCCTCTATTATGGGCCCCTATTATCTTGTACCTCTCTACCACTCTCCCTCTTTATCACCTTGTTGCAAACCATACTGGACTCCTTGATTGTTTTCAAACATGCCAGGTACTCATGGATTAGGGCCTTTTCACTGGCCATTTCCACTGCCTAGGACACATATCGACATGGCTCACTCCCTCATGTCACATTCTCATGAATTTTTCTCTAGTTACTCGATTAAAAATTGTAATGCTCATCTTCCTTTTCACTCTACTCTTATTTTCCATTTTCTCCCATTCTGGTTGAATGGGCAATTCCTCTGCTTCATGTGGTGTTGGCTGGAGTACTAGGATGGGGATGGCTTGAAGGTCCAAATGGCTTCAGACATATGGCTGGAAGTAATTTCTGGCTGCCAGATGGGAGTTCAGTGGGAACTATTGGCAAAGGACTTTGTTCTCTTCCATGTGGCCTCTCTATTTAGCTTCTTGGGCTTCCTTACTGGCTGGTGGCTGAGTTCCAAGAAGGAGAATTATAAGAAGAAGAAAGTGGAAGCTGTCAGTCTTCTTAAGGTCTGGGCTCAGAAGTAGGAGAATATTACTTCTACTGTAATCTTTTAGTCAAAGTAATTTCAAGGGTAGTCTAGATTCAAGAGGAGGAAGAATAAATTTTACTTCTCACTTGGGGGGAGGGTAGAATATTTGTACAGGGAGGGGAGAGACTTATGGTAACCATCTTTAGAGACTATCTACCAAAAGGACCTGTCTGGGTCCTTGATATCATACCATGGTATGGCTGCCCACCTAAATGAACA
Source organism: Ailurus styani (assembly GCA_002007465.1). Lineage (NCBI taxonomy): Eukaryota > Metazoa > Chordata > Mammalia > Carnivora > Ailuridae > Ailurus > Ailurus styani. The sequence goes on along the minus strand of LNAC01000242.1, from coordinate 718,097 downwards.
GCTTTATTTTTGTGTTGATTTCTTTTCATCCTGCCACTGTGTTTTTGAGGATTTCTCTGATCTTAAAAAAGGCAAATATATAAGCCATATTTTAAGATTTTAAAATTAGAAACACATAGATAAATCAGCTCACTAGAAATCCTCAGTGTTTTTGCATTAAGCTTATGAAACCTGCTCTATCTACAGTGGGGTGAGGGAAATCCATTGGTAAGCCTTAGTAACTGGTAACCAACCTCTTAATACTTGGTTCAAGTTTTATATCGTTTCATAGTCAAAGAAATTACTCTTTGACATTATTATTGTTAGTTGATAGAGATCTGACCTATATAATATAGAAGAGGAAATCATTATTATAAATAATATTTTAAAGGTCCCAAACCTTCCTATTATGGTTGGATTTTAGAAAAATCCCAATGTATTTGGGTAAGATTTTCTGCTATTAGATGATAAAATTATGATTACATAAAAGCATATCAAATAGAATCTAAAGTTTACTGCTTTTTGAAGATGTTTTCCACCTTTATTATAACACTACATTTCCTTAGGTTGAAAATATGGAGATAAGTCTCTTTTGCTTATATCCACTTTTCTGACTATCTTAGTCAGCTTGGGATGACATAAATAAACTATCATGGACTGGGAAGCTTAAATAACAGAAATTTATTTCTCATAGCTCTGGAGTCTGGAAGTCAGATCAGGATGCTAGCATGATTAAGTTCTGCTGAGAACTCTCTTCCTGGCTTATAGATGGTTGCCCTCTCATTGTGTTCTCAAAAGGCAGACAGAAAGAGAGGGCAAGCTCTCTGGTATCTCTTTTTAAAAGGACACTAAACCCATCATAAGCCTTCACAACCTCATTTAAACCTAATTACCTCTCAAAGCTTCTATCTTCAAATACCATCACATTGCATGTTAGGGCTTCAACATATGAATTTTGGGGGGACATAATTCAGTCCATGGCACTGCTCATTCCTTTCATCTCTCCATGTAGATTCTATTGCTAGCATCGACCTAATCACATGAGTTCTTAAAAGTAGAAGAGGATGGAAGAAGAGTGGGTCAGAGAGATGCAACATTAAAAGGATTGAACGTGCACTTGCTGCCTTTGAAGATGCAAGAAGGGGGCCTCTAGAAGCCAGGAATGGTCTTCAGCTGATAGCCAGCAAAGAAACAAGGATCTCAGCCTATAACCTACATGTATAACTGAATTCTCCAACAATGCAAATGAGCAGGAAACATTAGTCTAGTATCTCCCTAGATACTCTAAAAAGGTATATGGCTTGCCAATACCTTGATTTTAGTCCAGTGAGAACTGTATTGGACTACTGACTTAGAGAAATTTAGAATTTGTACTGTTTTAAGCCACTAAATTTGTGGTTATTTTATGTTGTAATTCGTTATTGCAACAATAGAGAACTACTATTTGGTTATGAATTGAAGTCCTCAGTCTCTAAGTTCCAAATATCACCCAAACATGGAAGAATTCTTCACTTTTAATCAAAGAGAATAGATGATCTTTGTTTTAGCACCATTTTAGAATCATCAGATACATGTGAATAATTACTATGTGCTGGGTGATAAGTTATTATTTTTTGTGATCATGGACACATGATACTTCTCTGAAGTTTGTCTTCCTTATCCATAAAATGGAAATAATAATAATATTGGCTCTACTTAACATATGGCTCAGGGGAGGGATACTGTGTGTGAAAATAGAAAGTATTTTACTAACCATAAAGCATCAGGTACACTGAAACATTATCATTATCAGCACAAAAACTTCTTAGTTTTTATCATTTATTTAGTTAGTGAAAGGAATTATTGCATCTTTTTAAGAAAAATAGGTATTATTTGTAAATTTTTGATACGTGTTGCCTTTTTTGTGGTAGAAGAAAACATTTCAAGGAATATATTTTCTTTCTTTTTTTAAAGATTTTATTTATTTATTTGACAGAGAGAGAGAGAGATCACAAGGAGGTAGAGAGGCAGGCAGAGAGAGAGGGGGAAGCAGGCTTCCTGCTGAGCAGAGAGCCCGATGCGGGACTCGATCCCAGGACCCTGGAATCATGACCTGAGCCGACAGCAGAGGCTTAATCCACTGAGCCACCCAGGTGCACCAGGAATATATTTTCTTGATGACAAAGGTCAATTTAAAAAAGGCAGGCAATCTTCATCTATTAAAATGTACAGCATTGTTTGTGGACTGAAAGTGTTTTCATGAAAGTGCAAGTTAGTCATGTCCAATTTGCTTTTTGTTTATTACCTTTTTGAAGAGTACTGTAAAACAGAAGAGTACTCTAATTTTAAGTATGTAACTTACTGGTTTCACCTACAAAACAATCACCTCTTATAAGTGACACCCAGACAAAAAAATCAGAATATTACCAGCACTCAGAGGCCCTCTGTTGTGCCTGCGTCCTCATTCCTAAGAGTAACCACTTCCAACAGCCAATTTTTACACTTTACGTAACTAGAAAATGTTGTATTTCCTCTTTTGTGTCTGGCTTCTTCTGACATGACCATGAGCATCAGCCACACTGTTATACAGAGTCACAGTGGGGTTATTCTCAGGACTGTGTCATATTTTGTTGTGTGAATACACCATAGTTTGTTTATTCACTATACTTTTAATGGGCATTTAGGTAGTTTCCAGTTTGGGGCTATAATCAATAGGGTTCCTAGGTATATTCTCTAGTACTGTCTTTGGTGAACATATGTACATATTTTTGGTGACTGTAATGTTCAAGTTTCACAGACACTGCCAGTTTTCCAACCAACTACCTTTCCCACCAAGAGTATATGTTAATTCTTGCACTCAATCCTTTCACCAAAATTTGCTATTTTCCTTCTAGATTACTTTATTCATTCTTCTTTATATCTAGTTATATTTCATAGTAGTTTTGTTTGTATTTACTTGATGATTAATGAGATTGAGCGCTTTTATACTTATTAATTGACCATTTGGATATTTTGTTTTTGCAATCAGTATTCAAGTTTTTACTCATTTTTCTATTAGGTTGGTTTTTTTTTTTTTGTAATGATTTGTTGAAATTTTTCATGAATTGCTAGTGTCTTCTACTTGCAGCTTTCCTGTTCACTCTCCTATCATTCCTTTTGATGAACACATTTTTTTTTTTTGGAATACATTGTGTAAAGGGATTCCCCCATGAAGTTGCTTAACACATCTGTCATTTCACATATTCCCCACCCATCCCCTTTTTTGGTAAGAACATTGTGGTTCTACTCTTTTAGCAAATTTCAGTTATACAATATGGCCTATCAACTACTGTCTATCAAATCTATCAACTGTAATCACCATGTCATACATTAGATACTCAGACATTATTTGTCTTATAACTAAAAGTGTGTGCTTTTTACCAACCTCTCCCATCTTTTAATGCATTCAAACTTATGAACTTTTATACTTACTGTATTTTTCTGATCCATAACTCTCTTGCTAGTTTGTAATAATGAAGATATTTTCAGTTTAATAGTTGGAAGCCAGTACCAACAATAAAGCTATACAAAGGAAAAAACATAATTCAGCTCGGTTAATCAAATGCAGTTAAGCAAATTACTGACTAATGAACGTGTAGAGATGAATCTTTTAGCTTAATAATCAGTCAGTTTAAATCATGCCAATTTTGGGGGGTGAAATAACAGGCTTGTTTTTCCCTTTCTTATATCTCTAATTTCAGAAATATTAGCTTAACTGCAATGACAGGCTTTATCCTTTCCTACATGCCAACAAAAAGTTAAAAATGTAGCCTTTTAAAAGACTGTAGAGGACACAACTTGTAAATAGGATAGTGTGAACAATTTCATGGTAGGAGTTAAGAGACAAAGAGAAAAGGTAGACTGGTTTGTGACTAAAATTTTGCAATTGTACATATATATTGGAAAAAAATCAATATAACTTACTACTCTGTTTTCATCTGTGGACATTTCTGATAATACTGAAGTTCAAGCAATTGCCTTTTGGTGTATAGGAGTTCCTTCTCTGCATGTTGAATGTTCTTGAACACCAGAATGAAACAACACTCTTCATCATTCTCCTCTGGCCCAATAAAGCCAGTGTTTTGACATAAGAATAGACTTAACAGATTTGGTCAATTCTGTTTTCTGCTTCTGATGTTAGTCAATCAAAGTAAGCATGTACTGCAACACCTACAGTTGATTTGGAAATATCTGCCACAAATAAAAAAAAACTCAGGAGTAAGGATTTCTTTGAGTAAGGATTTGGGTTTAGATGGGAGAAAAAAGTTTTTCATGATTTTTATGAGAGCCCTTGGAAGGTGAAACATGCTTTGGAGTTTAGGAATTTTTTGAGGATAAGAATTGGGCATAAAATGTCTGAGGGTCCTATACAGGAAGAATGGAGGAAGACATATTCTTTCAGTATCTTCCAGTTTTGGAAGCTCCTCGTCTCTCCATCCATCAATCCCCTCCAGTTCCATCCATGTTGATGCAAATGGAATTTTTCAAAGTGCTGGAACAAACAATTTTACAGTATGTATGGAACCAGAAAAGACCCTGAATCACCAAGGAAATGTTGAAAAAGAAAAACAAAGCTAGGGGCATCACGATGCCTGACTTCAAGCTATATTACAAAGCTGTGATCACCCAGACAGCATGGTACTGGCATAAAACAGACACACAGATCAATGGTACAGAATAGAGAGCCCAGATATGGACCCTCAACTCTATGGTCAACTAATCTCTGACAAATCAGGAAAAAACGTCCAGTGAAAAAAGACAGACTCTTCAATAAATGGTGCTGGGAAAATTGGACAGCTATATACAGAAGAATGAAACTCAACCATTCACTTACACCATACACAAAGATAAACTCTAAATGGATGAAAGACCTCAATGTGGATAGGAATCCATCAAAATCCTAGAGGAGAACATAGGCAGTAAATTTTCAACATTGGCCACAGCAAGTTCTTTCAAAACGTATCTCCAAAGGCAAGGGAAACAAAATTGAAAATGAACTTTTGGGACTTTATCAAGATAAAAAGCTTCTGCACAGCAAAGGAAACAGTCAACAAAACAAAGAGGCAACCCACTGAATGGGAGAAGATATTTACAAATGACACTATAATAAAGGGCTGGTATCCAAGATCTATAAAGAACTTCTCAAACTCAACACCCAAAAACCAAATAATCAAGTAAAAAAATGGGCAAAAGACATGAACAGACACTTCTCCAAAGAAGACATACAAATGGCTAACAGACATGAAAAACATGTTCAACATCATTAGCCATCAGGAAAGTTCAAATCAAAACCACATTGAGATACCACCTTACACCAGTTAGAATGGCAAAAATTGACAAGATAAGAAACAACAAATGTTGAAGGGGTTGTGGAGAAAGGGGAACCCTCTTACATTGTTGGTGTGAATGCAACTTGGTGTAGCTTTGGAAAACAGTGTGGAGGTTCCTCAAGATATTAAAAATAGAGCAACCCTATGACCCAGCAATTATACTACTGGGTACTTACCCCAAAGGTACAGATGTAGTGAAAAGAAGGGCCATATGGATCCCAATGTTCATAGCAACAATGTCCTCAATAGCCACACTGTGGAATGAACTTGAGATGTCTTTCAACAGACAAATGGATAGAGAAGATGTGGTCCATATATACAATGGAATATTACTCAGCCATCAGAAAGATGAATACCCAACATTTGCATCAATACGGATGGAACTGGAGGAGATTATGCTAAGTGCAGTAAGTCAAACAGAGAAAGACAATTATCATATGGTTTCACTTATTTGTGAAACATAAGGAATAGCAGGGAGGACATTAGGAGAAGGAAGGGAAAAATGAAGTGGGGGAAAATCAGAGGGGGAGAGGAATCATGAGAGACTATGGACTCTGGAAATCAAACTGAGGGTTTTAGAGGGGATAGGGGTGGGGGGATGGGTGAGCCTGGTGGTGGGTATTAAGGAGGGCATGGATTGCATGGAGCACTGAGTGTTATACACAAACAATGAATCATGGAACACTACATCAAAAACTAATGAGGTACTGTATGGTGACTAACATAACACACACACCCGAAATTATTTAAAAAAGATTTTTTTAAGTGAAATATTTTAACTACCCTGGTTTACCAGCACAAAAATCCTCAACTACTTGGTTGCTTTCTCTCATTCTCATGGGAATAGACTGGCGGGGGTCGGGCGGAAGCAAATGCCTCTGGGGATAAATGAAGCCTCTCTAGAACTTGGTTTCTGCCTCTTAGGACAGTCCCCTCTGGATTATTCTGGTTGTGTCATTTGTTTTTCAGTTTGTTTGTTTGTGTTGTTTGTCTACTGTCTGTTTTTAATCTATAATTAATGCCCCCAAAGATTCGAGAGGTTCAGTTTATGTTTATCTTGAAGGGTTAATCTGGATTGGCTTATATAAAAGAGGTTCTTTATTTTTTTCCTATGCCTTCAGGTCAAAAGGCAAAAGTTAAATGATCCCATCACAGGAAGAAACTAAGAATCAGAGTGGATATTGAAGGCTTTAAGTTTTCTTTATGTTTTCATACTTCATCTTTCTGGAAGTGTCTTAAATGAGGCTAGATCCTGGGGGGTTTCCCCACTTTAAAAGTGCCTTTAAAAGATCCAAACTTGAGTTGCGCAATTCATATTTCCAGCTACCTTTCTAACTACTTCCTAATGTGGTGTGTCATCAAAAGTCTATAAAATTAAAGCAGATCCTTTTAAATTCTTTATTGTGGTATGTAGACAATAATAAAGAAACACTAGGATCTGCATTTTTATGAAATTTAGATTGTGGAAAGAGTTAAGCAGTGGGTCACTGAAGGAGACCAAGGAGAATAGAAATTTCATTGGGATGTTGAGAAATAAAATAAAACAAAGTAATGAAAATGTAATAGTGCTTAAAAAAGTGAGATCTTGATTATTTTATGGAAAATTAATTCTAAATGAGTCCTTGAGACCTCCAGTCAGCACTTGCTTCCATCTCACAAAGAAGAGCAAAGGCCCAGAACATGCTGGAGCAGAGTATTTGAGAAGTGGAGGTAAGCACTGCTGAGTTATGATGTAACACATATTTGTAAGGATCCTCCTACAGCCTCCCCTCAGTCCTCTCCATGGGAAACTGTCTATCTTGAACATGTGCTATTCCTTGACAACACTTGGGAGTTTGTGATACTGACCCACTTTTAAAACATGACACTGAGAAAATGGGCTGTGCACTTCTGCCTCCAATTCCAAGGACATCCCTGGAATAGCTGTTGGTGGTGGAGAATTTAGGTTCTAGCCATATAACATCCAACACACCTACTCTGTTTCTAAGAACCCCTATAACCACTGAGCTTGGTTCTATTCTTTCGTATGTGGGAAGATCTCTTCCTTTGATCTGAGAACTCACATGTGAGTTTTACTGATGGTAAGTAGTTTGAGTCAAGACATAACACAGGGATGGGTATGTGATGTCTATGAGCACACACACGTGCTCTTAAGGACTTCAGGATGAACTAGATTGCTTTGGCTCTCCTACCAATTTGTTAGCTTCTTGACGTCAAGAAGATTTTTTTATTTTTTATTTTTTATTTATTTATTTTTTTTAAAGATTTTATTTATTTGACACAGAGAGAGAGATCACAAGTAGACAGAGAGGCAGGCAGACAGAGAGAGGAGGAAGCAGGCTCCGTGCTGAGCAGGGAGCCCGATGTGGGCCTCGATCCTAGGACCCTGAGATCACGACCTGAGCCGAAGGCAGAGGCTTTAACCCACTGAGCCACCCAGGCGCCCAAGAAGATTTTTTTTAAATCTTCTATTCATCATCTTACCTAGCATGGTGCTTTGCATAGTGAAGGTGGTGAATACTGTGTAATGGATCATGTTTCTGTAAGTTGTATACAGTGTTTACAAGTGGGGTTAAAGACCTTGTTTTTGGAGTCAGATAGCCTGGATGGTTTGCTGGCTGTGCCATTTCACTGCTGTGTAACCTTATGTAAGTCACCAAACTTCACCGTGTCTGGGTTTCCTCATCTAGAAAATGAAGATAATGCCATATATTTCAATGACTGTTGTGAGAATTAACTGAGTTAATACATGTAAAGTAAAACCATGCTTGACATGTGATAAGAGCTGGATAAGCATGAACTCTGTTTTATTATTATTAACTACAGTTTACAGGGGGCTCTTCCAATGACTCATTTGATTCTCCCAAGAATCCTGTGAAATGTGAAAGACATACATATTTACTTCATTTTGCAGTTAGAAGGACTAAATGTTATAGGTTACAGGTGGTATGCACATAAATGCCACCTCACAAACCAGCAGTCTCATCATCACCATGTCTTGACCATAATGCACACTCTATCATCCTAGAGAAAATTTAAAAACACATGAATATTAATTTATATTGTTATAGGAGAGAATCATAGAGATGTAGGAGCATTGGCTCCTAAGATTACACTGGGAGCCCACACTGACTTAATTTTTATCATGGTCATGTGTCTGATTAGAGAGGGGAAGCTGTGGAAATGGTGTGAAATATATGAGGCCACTCACATCTCTACAGGTGGATAGACATGGCTCTGGTTCCCTCAGAGATGGAACTATTCTCCGCAATGATGAAAACCAATTTGGTCCTTAAAGGCATCTCATTCTTGGGGCGCTGGGCAGAAATAAGACCAATATTTCTGTACAGTTTTTTCCCTGAGTTTCTTTCAGCAAAGTCTTTTATTTCTGTCTCTGTCATATCCTCCTTTCTCTGCCCAATGCCTGACTTGGGGCTTTGCATATAGTAGGTGTTCATTAAATAATAGCTGAACAAATAAATGAATGACTAACCAGTATATGAGTATGAAAGAATTAAAAAATGTAAAATTAGAAATTAACTTTGCAATTTTACATAGTCCTTGGTAAAAAAAAAGTGGAGCAAAAATTAGGCATAATCACTAAAATAAACTTTTGGAATTATCAGTGGATTTAATGGATGTCTCCTATTCCGCTTCACCATTAGGTTAACATAAAAATAATCTATTTAAAGACCTAAATGTGAGATCTGAAACTATAAAAATCCTGGAAGAGACCATAGGCTGTAATTCTCTGACATAGGCCATTAACAACACTTTTCTAGATATGTCTCCTCAGGCAAGGAAAATAAAAGCAAAAACAAACTATTAGGACTACACCAAAATAAAAAGCTTCTGCATAATGAAGGAAATAATCTACAAAATTAGAGGGCAATTTACTGAATGGGAGAAGATATTCATAAATGACATATCTAATAAAAAGTTAGTATCCAAAATACATAAAAAACTGATACAGCTCAATACCCTGAAAAACAAATAGTCCAATTTAAAAATGGGCAGAAGAAGGGTACCTGGGTGACTCAGTCAGTTAAGCATCTGACTCTTGATTTCAACTCAGGTCATGATCTCAGGGTCATGAGACTGAGCCCCATTTTGGGCTTCACAGTCACTGTGAAGTCTGCTTGAGATTCTAACCCCCTCTCTCTCTTTCCCCCTCTTCTCCTTTGGTTGGGCTCTCTCTCTTTATTTCTTCTCTAACAAGCAGAGAGAGTCAATTATCATATGGTTTCACTTGTGAAACATAAGGAATAAAATGGAGGACTCTAGGGGAAGGAAAGGAAAAGTGAATTGGGGTAAATCGGAAGGGGAGACGAACCATGAGAGACTGGATTCTGAGAAACAAACTGAGGGTTATGGAGGGGAGGGGGGAGGGGGGATGGGTGAGCCTGGTGGTGGGTATTAAGAAGGGCACGTATTGCATGGAGCACTGGGTGTGGTGCATAAACGATGAATCTTGGACCACTGAAAAAATAAAATAAAATAATATAACATAAATAATAAAATAAAATCTTTTTAAAAATTGGCAGAAGACATGAACAGGCATTTCTCCAGAGAAGACATATAGATAGTCAACAGACACGTGAAAAAATGCTCAACATCACTCATCACCAGGGCAATGCAAATCAAAACTACAATGAGAGGGGTGCCTGGGTGGCTCAGTGGGTTAAGCCTCTGCCTTCGGCTCAGGTCATGATCTCAGGGTCCTGGGATCAAGCTCTGCAGCAGAGAGCCTGCTTCCCCCCCCCCCTCTCTGCCTGCCTCTCTGCCTACTTGTGATCTCTCTCTGTCAAATAAATAAATAAAATCTAAAAAAAAAAAAAAACTAAAATGAGATTATCACCTCACACCTGTCAGAAGGGCTAAAATAAAAGAACAAAACAAAACAAAACACAAGAAACAACAGGTATTGACAAGGATGTGGAGAAATAAGAACCCTCATGCTCTGTTAGTGGGACTGGGAACTGGAGCAGCCATTGTGGAAAGCAGTATGGAGGGTTCCTCAAAAAGTTAAAAACAGAACTACTCTACAATGCAATACAATACAGTAATAGCACTTCTACGTATTTACCCCCCAAATACAAAAACATGAATTCAAAGGGATACAGGGGATACACCCCTGTATTTATTGCAACATTATTCATAATAGCCAAGATATAAAAGCAGCCCAAGTGTCCACCGATTTATGAATGGATGATGAAGATGTGGTACATCTACAAAAGAATATTACTCAGCTATCAAAAAGAATGAAATCTTGCCATTTGCAAAAACCTGGATGGAGCTAAAGTATATTATATTACGTGAAATAAGTCAGTCAGAAAAAGACAAATACCATAAGATTTCACCCATATGTGGAATTTAAGAAACAAAACAAATGAGCAAAGGGAAAAAATGAGAGAGAGAGAGAGAGAGAGAGAGAGAGAAACCAAGAAACAGACTCTTTACTGTAGAGAAAAACTGATGGTTACCAGAGGAGAGGTGGGCGGGGGAATGGCTGAAACGGGTAATGGGAATTAAAAAGTTATCGGGATTAAAAAATTATCATGATGAGCACTGAGTAATACATAGAATTGTTGAGTCATTTTTTGTATCTCTGAAATGAATAGAACACTATATGTTAAAGATAGTGGAATTAAAATAAAAAAATGGAAAAAACTTATTTAGCTTTTTTAAAATAAAAATATTTAACCAATTTAATATTGCAAGCTGTACCACTCCCAGTAATCCCAGCCACCTTTACCTACCTTACTTCCATTTTTGTAGCGTTTCCTATCTCTTACTACAAAATATAATTAACTTATTATGTTCATTGATTACCTGACGGCCCACTCCTAGAAACTTACCCCCCCGAGAATCAGAATCTTTGCCTTCTATGTTCACTAATTTGTCTCAGGATCCTAGAACAGTTCTTGGAATGTATTGGTATTCAATAAGTATATTTTGAACAAACATTTAACAGCTCCCTTGTATATGCAAGGCAATGTGAGTGATGTATATATAGATAAATGATGAAAGACCATTTCTATGAATATATATGGGTATATATATATTCATTGATACAAAAGGCTTAGACATTTATATATATAAAATATATTAAATTTAAAATATTAAATAGGGACGACTGGGTGGCTCAATCAGCTAAACATCTGCCTTTGGCTCAGGTCATTATCCCAGGGTCTTGGGATCAAGTCCCACATCCGGCTCCTTGCTCAGTGAGGAGACTGCTTCTCCCTCTGCCTCTGCTGGTCCCCCTGCTTGTGCTTGCTTTCTCTCTCTGACAAATAAATAAATAAAATCTTTTAAAAATAAATAAAATGTTAAACACATATGATTTTGTTATAGGTCTGTGCTCATCTCACCTCTGCAGGACCTCATCCAGCTTGACATATGCCTCTTCCTCCCACTCCTTCCCATGCTCTAGAACACAGCTCACAAACCAGAAGTCTGAAAGTAGCATCTGGTGTACACATGTTTACTGTTGGGTTTGCCAGGGGTTTGAAAATTCTTTAAGTCAATTGCCAACATTTAGAAATCTCGAGAATTCTCATAAATATCCAGATTTCCGACTTCTCTTGCAAAGCCTCAGAATATCTGTCAACACTGGGCTGGCATTCCCACATGGCCTTGCTAGGCAGGGGCTGAGCAGCAGCTGGCTTGTCAGGTAGTGGAAGAAGACTGTGCCCTCCTGGTTACCAGCATCCCCACTGGGTTCACCTCACCTACCCACCTCCCTGTCTGGTGCTAGAGGGGCTGAGTTTACAGCCCCTGCTTTTTTTGCCCTGCTGTCCCATATCCTATGGTAGGAATGTGACTGCTAGAAAGATAGGAATATATAATCATGTTCAATTCAACCGATGGTGAGCTACACACTCTTTTTACATGTAGGGGTCTGGCTTGTATATAAAGGAGAATTGCCTTTATGAATTTTATTATGTTTCCTGTATTTTGTTATGTCTTCTGAATTTTATTCTTCTACCTTAATTATTATGTATAATAGCAAAACCCAAGATGATTAGGGCTCCATTTCTTCTACTTTGTACCCAAGTCTCCATTCCAGCCGATGAAAGGTGTTTTGTTTTTTACTTGATAGATGGCTTCCTTCCAACTGGGAGGTGGCAGCTGGGATTGAGACAAGGTGCGCAATTCCTTCACTGCCCTTCAATACAATGTGTTCATTAGCTAAACAATCTCAAAAATACAGTTGTCTTTGAGAAAAAATTGTGACATTAGGGAATAATGGCTCAGCATGTCATAAAACATATTCCTGATGATTTTCCTTCTTTGAAAGACAAGCCTGCCACTTGAACTTGCCCAAGATTATCTATTAGGCAAATATGCCCTTGTGCTTTAAAAATAATCTCCTATGTGTCACTGTGGGCAAAGTAGCACTGTAGGCTTCTCCACCCTGTTACTACAGAGGGGTTGTTTTCTGATTTATGAGAGAAACAAGATGTAGCCCAGCACACTTGTTTAGATCAAATGAAAATACATCAAAAAAGGGCAGACATCTTGACATTGGTGGACTAAAGGATACTGCTCACCTTACCTTCTCCACCCTGAAAGGAGAACACATGATGTGTATAAATCTCCTTTGGTTATTTCTTCATTCTTTTCTTTTTCCTTCCTGCTGTTCCTGCTGACAAGGATGAAAGGGCTATAATGTGAGAGTTAATTCACATCAAGGGGTACTGAGCCATCCATAGGAAAGGGTGGGCAGAAAAGTAAATTTTCATTGTTTTGAAACATTGCTAAGTAAATTAATTAAAATCTCGTCACCTCCTACTGCAGTTTAAATAACTCAGTGCTCAGTAATGGGTAATTAGTTTTAAGCAAAAGAAGAAAACAAATGGCTCAAAACATCTGAATGTGTAAATATGCAGTAAGCCAGAGGCTGAGGTAACTGCAGCGGGATGGTGGGAAGAGGAGCCCCTGGGACCAAGGTACACCAAAGGTGAGGGAAACCATTCTAGGTTTGATTGCTGATGAAAGTGACCCAAATCCAGTGTCAATGATGCCTGGTGATTTTAGCACCCAGGGGGAGTTTGATCTTGTTGGTGAGTTGTTGTGTTTAAAATTTCCAGGAAATGATGGGCACAGCGGCCAAAGGGTGAGGATCCAATTTAGAGTCCTGGAGGAAGGGCACCACTGGCAAGAGCTAGCTGACTGTTGGGCCCTCTCTGAGGAGTTTCAGTGGAACAATGTTCCCAAGGCTGGATGGAGAACAAAAACCCATATCAGGAAACCGAGGCAGTCCAGCTCCCCAGTCCTATGGATTGTGTAAATTCAGTGGGGCTTGGGAAGGCTGTAACTCAATATACTCACAGAAGCCCAAGTCCCCTCTTGGCTATCACAGAACCTCAATAATGAGATGAGTTCCAGATCCTACCAGCTGGTGGGACCTATGTCTACTGTTATATTACCAGTATTGGCCTCAGAGGGGTCAGGAAAAGGCTGGACAGGACTGAGAAGCTAGGAGCTTATAGGCACCAACATTGTCAAAACCATTTGAAAACACAAACACACACCCTGCCATCTAGAAGGATATACAGAGATACCTTGGAGATACTCTGGGTTTATTGCCCATTCCTAGCACATGGTACAATTGCTCCTGTAATCACAAGCGAGCAAGAAGGAATTAGAGAAATCAGTAACTGACTGAACCATTTCAACAAATTGTGCTAGAATAAATGTCTAATTTTATGAAAAAGTCTATTGACACCACCTCATAAAATAATAAAAAATCAATTTGATATGTATCATAGACTTAAACAAAAAGTTAAATTTTAAAAAAGCTTCTAAAAACATGAGAATATCTTCACAAAATTGGGGTAGGTATAAATTTCTTAAATAGGACAGAGAAAGCACTAATTATGAAGAAAAATAAAAATTTGAAGATCAACATAGAAAACTTCTGAATATCAAAAGACACCATTAAGAAAATGAAAGGCAATCCGCAGACCCAAAAAACACATTTATAAAATGCATATTCAAGAAATTTAAATATAAAGAACTCTTACAAATCAGTAACAAAAAAACAACTCATGAAAATGGATAAAACTTACAAACTTCACAGAAGAAGATATACAAATGACCAATATGCAGAAGAAAAGGTGCTCAACATTGTTTGTCTTTGGAGAAATGAATTTTAAAGCCACAATGAGATACCACAGATAACATTCCAACTAGAATGGCCAAAATTAAAAAGATTGATAACTTTCAATGTTGGCTATGATATAAAGCATTGAGAACTATCATACATTCCTAACAGAACTGTCAAATGGAATAACCATTTCAGAAAACTGTTTGAAAAATTTTTATGAAGTTATAGATACATACGCCTATCCTATGAGTCAGCAATTCCACTCTTAGGTAATTACCAAAAAGAAATGAAAATATTTGCTCACAAAAAGACTTGTATAAGGATGTCCAGAGTATTCATAATACCCATATATCCTAAATGTTGATGAATAAGAAAATGAATAAACAAATTGTGGTATATTTATGCAATAGAACACTAATGGGAAAGTAGGAATGAGTACAGTTGGTGAATATTTGGAGAACTGGAACACTTGTATGTTGTTGGTATGAATGTAGAATGATGCAGCCTCTGTGGAAAGCAGTTTGGTAATTCCTCAAAAAGTTAAACATAGAATTACCATAGCAATTCCACTCCTAAATATTTCCCAACAGAATAGAACATAGATACTTAAATACTCGAACATGAATGTTCATAGCAGCATGCTTCATAATAGCCAAAAGGTAGAAACAATGTCCATCAACCACTGAATGGATAAACAAAATGTGGTATATGCATATAATGGAGTATTAGTCAACCATAAAAGAAGGAAGTACATGCTAAAATGCAGATGCAGATGAATCTGGAAAACATGCTAAGAGAAATAAGGCAGACATGAAAAGTCATATATTATATGATTCCATTTATATGAAATGTTCAGAATAAGTAAATCCATACAGACAGAAGCATATTGGTGATTTCCAGGGGATGGAGGAAGGAGAGAATAGGGTGTAATGTTTAATGGATATGGAGCTTTCTTTTGCAGCAATAAAATTTATTTTGGAACTACATTGAGGTGGTGGTTGCATAGCAATGTGGATGTAATGACTGCCAATGAATTATACATTAAAAAGTAAAGGGAATGAATGACTTCTATACGCACTAACGTGAATGGATCTCAAAAACACTATTTTGAGCATAAGCAATCATATACAACAGTACGTACCATTTGATTTAAGTCAAAACTGCTTGCTTATGGAATGTGGTGATTGGCTGGAAGGGAACATGAGAAAAATTTCTGATGTGATAGAAATTTAAAACATTTTTTAAATGTTTCAAAAAAATAGAAATTTAAAAAAATTTAAAGGAATTTAAAACAGCTATGATTAATATGCTAATTATTATTTAATATGCTAATAATACACTAAGACCTCTAATGGATACACAGCATGCAAGAGCAGACAGGCAATGTAGGTAGAGAGATAGAAATTTTAAGAAAGAATCCCCTAAATTGCTAGAGATAAAAACAAAACAAAACAAAGCAAAATACTGTAACAGAAATGAAGAATGCCTTTGATGGGCTTAGTACGCTGGACAATATCTGGGCTAGACAATAGATTAATAAAATCCACAAAAACCAAAAAGGAAAGAAAATAAAAACTGGGAAAAAAGAAACTAGAACAAGATATCCAAGGATGATGGAACAATTACAAAAGGTATAACATGCAATGCAACATGCAATGACAATACCAGCAGGAGAAGAGACAAAAGAGCAAAAGAAACATTTCAAACAATAACGAGCGAAAATTCCCTAAGTTAATGTCAGACACCAAACCACAGACCTAAGAGAACACCAAGCAGGATAAATGCCAAAAAACTACACATAGGCATCTCATTTTCAAACCATAGAAAATCAAAGGTTAAAAAAAACCCAAACAAACCTGAAAGAAGGTTTGAGGTGTTTGTGTGTGTGAATGTGTAGAGAGGTCAGCATTTTTGAAAAGCTTCCCAGATGACTGTGTGGTATAGCCAGGTTAAGAACTACAGGAATCAAAAACAGAGATCTCAGGATAGAAAGAAAAACGTTAAGAATTCATCAATTTTCAAGATCTTATCTTGTTACATAAAACATCAAAATCTCTTAGTTCCAATCAGTTTCCTATATGACTACATCAGCTATGGAAAGTAAGATGGAGGTTTTGTCTTTACTCTGGTGAGTCATGCAAACTTTTTCTTTGGGGAGAACGGAATTCCTTTAGGATTATGTGCTCCTTTAAGCATTTTGTGGTATTCCCACCCACTCCCTTTCAGTGAGGTCAGTAACTGGGAATACCCCAAAGAGATTTCTCCATCATCCTTGATTTTACGGGCAATGGCACAACCACTTTAAAAAAAAATAGGTGTGTGAGTAAGGCAAGGAAGGAGAAAGGAAAGATGGTGACTAAGTTACATTGTCACCCTATCATTTGTTTGCATACAAGTTTGGCTTGTATATTCCTGATTTCCAGGTCAAAATGTTCTTTTAAGATTTTTATCTAGGGCAGGGAAGCCTCAGGGTTTTTTAGTGGGACAGTTTCAATGATGTGATGTTTCTTATTATTTTTTTTTTAATTTATTTATCTGACAGAGAGAGACACAGAGATAGAGGGAACACAAGCAGGGGGCGTGGGAGAGGGAGAAGCAGGCTCCCCGCTGGGCAGGGAGCTGGATATGGGCCCAGATCCCAGGACTCCGGGATCATGACCCAAGCGGAAGGCAAATGCCCAATGACTGAGCCACCCAGTAAGGACTCAGCAAGGAATGGTATTTTGGACAAACAAACAAATCATTAAATCGATATCATAGGTAATGGAAAAACATTTTTTCCCCCATTTTCAAACCTAGTATCTCTTCAACTCATACACAATCAGAAGTAAATCTTTGTGAACCATCACTAGGAAAGTTGCTGTGAGGTGCCATCAGGGTTGATTTTGTTGCTAGTGGAGCAAAGGAAGACAATAATGTAACTGGTGAAATGGGATGCTTCTTTCTGCATGTCTACTCAGCAGCTGTATTTTTATCCTAGTGACTAGCAGGAGCTATCAGTTAACTTCCCTCTAACTTTCTATCTTCATTCATCTGTCTTCAGAAATATTGGAGGGAGGTCTATGTGAGTGAGTAGAGGTGGAATGGATTATCATCTCATATTGCTTGGACCTATTTGGATCTAAAATATGGCTTAGATCTAAAATATGGCCCATCATTTAAAAGAAGCACCATTTAAAAGAAGTGTTGAGGATCTGCCTTGTATTCTGGAACTTATTTTCTCAGTCTGCAGTCTATCCTGTTAGCATCTATACCTGTTCCCAGTTTGTGTTCCTTCCATTTTTTCTCTTTAGCTGGAGAAATTGTCCCATTCTGCTTATACACTTCCTATTTTTTCCATGAAGTCTCCCTAGATCATTTTAGTGGTCACAGTCTTCCAAAGCTTTTACAAAATGCACCACAAAATTTAAAATAAATTCTGTGTGTAGTTGTTGTTACTACTTCAGATACATATGTCTTGTCCTTCTAACAAAACTTTAAGCTTCGTTAAACTTTAAGGGACTTAAAGAAAGGAATATTGTATACTTCTGAATGTCTTCGAGGATCTAGCATAACATTGAGCATATTTTAGGTCAAGACTTTAGGTAATAACAAACTAAACTTGAGCTACAGAGATTTTGCATAATTAATGATCCTGGATTGACTGTGGTGTTTTCTGTTGGGATCTTGACTAATACAAAATGATATATTTTAGGTGTAAAAGGGGATGTAGTCGTTTTTAAAATGCTATGACTTTTTCTTTTGTGAAGCCAATAATCCTTTTGTAAAGTGGAGACTCACCCTCTAATTTATCATTTATGTAACATCTATAATTTTTTAGTTTTTTTTACCATGATAATTCTACGTAGAACTAAGAAAAAGTTGAAAAATAGCAAAATCATGGAAAGGGATGACATTTTGCAGACAGTTTTCTGATGCAGTCTGAACATAGATCTAGATGTGTCTGGCTTGGGTGGTGCCGTGTAGGGGTTGTTAAGTCCTGAGTTTCCCTCTCACATTTCAATCTCAACCCAGAGTTTGTCTTTCTTCTTCCCTTGGCTTCCACTTCTCCCCAAGGGCAGGGTTGCAAATTGAGCTCTGAGGAGATACTGTGGATATCAGACACTGGAGCCCCTTTTGGTCTGAATGAGTCTTTACAGTTTCTACCCTCAGAAAATTAAAGTCACTGGTGGTCTAGGCACTCTCTGTTATATGACCTTATATGGTATTGCTCTGCATGATTCTTTAAATGATTCAAGTCCTCTGAAATTTTTTCCCTGAGTATTTCCCAACTCATCAAAACCTCAGAAAAGATTCTGGTTTGTAATGCTGAGTAACCATGTCTGCTTAATCCCTAAAATAATAGAAAAATGGGTACAGTATGTGATTCAGCAATGTATGAAAATAGAAGATTACAAATTGTTCCAATGGTTATAAGTATTAGATGATTACCATGACTTGCTTACAAAGTAGCTGAAATCAGTATTAGGTTTTCTTTTTTCTTTTTCTTTAGGTAGGAGCCCAGTGTGGGCTTGAACTCACAACCCTAAGCCAAGAACTGAGCTTAGATCAAGAGTCAGCTGCTTAACTGACTGAGACACCCAGGCACTCCAGCATTGGTGTCTGAACTGCAGCTGAATCTGACATTGAGGTGAGCTCATGGAGAACCATGCCAATTTTAATGTTGTATATACTTTCTTGTATACTTTCTTTGTAGCTTCCCAAATTTCATTTAGGGCTGCTGAATTAGCACTTTCGTCTTTTGCAGGCATCTTCTTACTAATTCATGTAATGAGTGGAGGCCACAAAAATAAACTGTCTCCAAAGGGACCAAGGCTACAGGTGAAGTAGATCTTCCTTCATGGTGACTGAGACTGACTGAGCCAATGGTCAATGAGACTAATACTTGTCTTCAATTTGGGGGATAGGGAAGGGACAAGGCAGAGATTTAGACATCAAGTATCCTATCCTGAATATATAATCCAGTGATGTTTTCCAACACTGAGATCATCAGAGGCAAGAATACTGGACAGTGTTCCTGGTATGGGGGAACCTAAACATGCGTTTCCCTTACTCCAACAGAAAGGGGTATGGAGTACCAAGCGAGGACAAAATGCTGAGGACAGGGTAGTCCACTCGCATCTTTGAATTGCTCTGACTACTTGGAAATGTTCTTTTATATTTGGTATTTAGATTTATTATATTGAAGCCTCCCCTCTGTATTTGTGTTTGAAACTTTTGTCCAGTTTATTTGAAAAACTTTGAGGACATACTGGTCTATACTTTGTAAAATTGCACCTAAATTTAGCCAGTAGAACCTCTAGGGTGATGGAGAAAGATCTTGAGTATGATTTGGGCAGTCTGGGAAAGTAGAAGGACTATGGCATTTTATTAATAGTCAAAAATAGTATATTTTATTATGTAACAAACTCTACTTATTTTGCCCTACCTCAGTTTACAAATGATGGTACCTCATACAGTTTATATTCCAAATAGGTAAAATTAAAAGATGAAATATAAATAGAAAACCAGGACCAAGGATAAGGAAAATACAAATATGCCACCCTACGGGGTAACAAAATTGCTGGGATAAGGCTTCCAGTCTGACTGTTGGTGAAAAAGGAGAACAAAACCTATGAATAGTTCTCTTTCCCAGGAGAAAGTAAGACAGACTTTCAGCAGAAGTAAAGTTTTATTTAGCACTGAGATTAAAAGATACTCACTTGAGGACTCTCTACAGTGAATGCTGCATCATGTGATAATGTCCTCAACAACAGCTTTACAATAAACAGGAAATATTTTTTTATGGTTACTTCTCGAAGCAACCTTTTGATAAAAGCTAGCACATTAATGTTAGCACTTGGTGGAGTCAAGTCTGAAAGGAGCTAGATTTCACCAATGTTTAGTTATATAATCTTTTGAAGGTCCTACTTGATTCAAAAAAGCATGAAGGGCTCCTGAAATGACTTAATCTTTTTAAATTTTTAAAATAATCCATGTATATGAATGCATAGGTAAATCAAATGATACTGAAATGTATAAGAAGTAAATCCCCCTCACCATCTCCTCTCCAGTTAATACTACTTTAGAAGTAGTCATGTTGCTCTACTTCTTTTGGAATCGACCAATATAATTTTAAACTACACTTTAATTTCTTGATTTATGAAGTTAGACTATATAAATATATTAACGTAGTGATTTTTAAGGTGAGGAATTAAAAGAACTTTAACCAACTTCTATCTTTCCTTCTGTTTGCTAAATGTGTTAGTTATATTATTATTTTCAGTTTTTTTTTCTGGTAGCTGCCTTTAGGGATACATTTTGATATATAAATTCTATACAGGATCTATTAACTCTACACACAGGTTAGAGTTTTAGCATACTTCCACCTCATTCCCTTGCCCCTGATTCTATTTATCATATTGTTTTTATATTATCAAGGTTTATAATAGTTTCATTATGCTCTTTAATTATATTTGCCTTCAGTTTTTATATATGGTTTCTAAATGTTGAGACTAATGAATGGCATTTAAAAAATACATACACACACACACACACACATATATATATATATATATACACACACACACACATGTGTACAGTGATATAAATGTGTCACTATGGAAGCAAGTCATGTGCTTAACCCCACAGAAAAGGAAATGTAAGTTTTTACACAAACAAACAACTACCCTCCCAATTGAGTCCATTAAACGAGATTGCTTTAAGCATCAAGGTGAAGTGGATTTTCTTGCTGACTTTGGTCTTCTCTGAGTCATACATAGATGCCACTCTTTTCTCTTTTCCTCTCTTCTGTCTTTATTGTCAAATAAAAGGCTTTGAGAAAATAGAAGACTTTCACTTGCACAGGCTCCCAGTACCTCATCTCCTTACCTCTGCTTCTCCCAAAGTATTCTTGCTGCTGCTCTCAACTGAACTCTCCATGCTCCTTACCAAGCCCAGCTTCTCTCTTGGCCTCCCAGTCCATCTCCTTTTGCCTGTGCAAGGACATGGCTCTGGTTATTCTTCCTTTCATTCTTGCTTCATCAAGTTTAAGTTCCTGCTTGCTTTTGGATTTTCCATTAACCTTCAAAGATGCTGCTATTTTTCATAACTTAACAGATCCTTTCTTGACCTCACTTTCCCCTCCAGCTATCTTTCACTTCTTTCTTTACTTTATAGTAAGAAAAATCTGAAGCCTTACCTGTACTCACTCACTGCCTCCAATTTCTTCCCATGGTTCTATAGAAACCACTCGTATCCAGATCACTATTTACACTTATGTTGCTTAATCCAGTGGTCATCTTACGTGGTCCGTCAGCAGTTTTGATTATTCTCTCCTTCTTGAAGCATATTTTCCCCTTGGCTTCCAGGACATGATACTCCCATGATTTTCTACCTATTACTACTTCTCAGTTTTCTTTGCTCTTTTCTTCCCATCTCTCTGATTTCTAAACATAGGTACATGCTAGAACTCAATTTTAAAACCTCTTCCCTTTTCCCATTTCCATTTACTTCTCTGGAATCTTATCCAGCCTCATATTTTTAATTATCATCTCTATCTTGTTGATTCATATAGGGGGAAATATATTTATATATATATTTATATGTAAATATAAATACCTATTTCTATATGTCTTATATTTTCTCTTGAAACCAGACTTATTTATGCAACTTCCTTCTCCATAACTCCATGTGGATATCTAACAGGCATTTCAAACTTAACATGTCCAAAATTGAAATCCTGATCTTCCCCACAATGTCTACTTCTTTCAGCTTCTTCATCTTAGGCAATGGCAGTTTTATATTCCAGTTCCTCAGGTCAAAAATATTGGACTCACACTTGATTCCTATTAGCTTTACTTCCAAAATGTACCTAGAGTATAAAACCTTCTTATCCCCTACTCTGCTACCTTCTTGGTCTGAGTCTCTCTTATCTCTTGTCTGAATTATTGTAATAAATTCCTACCCAGGTTCCCGGAGACCCCTTTCAACTTAATACTAGGACACCAACTCAAGAGATAGACCATGTCATCTCTCTATTTGAAACTTTTCAGTAATTTTTTTATTCCACTCTGAGTAAAAACTAACATTTACCAGTGGCCTAATAGGTCCCATGTAATTTGTCTCCTATTACCTTTCGTCCTGGTTACTTTCTTTAGCCACAGTGGTGTGCCTTGGTATTCCTAGAACACAACAAGCTTACGCATGCCTCAAGCCTTTGCACATAATGAAACCTCCATCACCATCCCCACTTGGGAATGCTCTGCCCCAGACATCTGAAGGCTAACCCCTTACTTCTTCCAGCTTTTGATTCAGATGTTATTTTCCTAGTGAAGCTGCTCTGATAACACTGTTTAAAATTGATCCTTGCAACATTCTCCATCTCTGCTGGATTATTATGTAACAGTCTAAATATTTTACTTATTTATCTTGTTCATCATCTGTTTCCCTCTTCTAAAATATGGGCTCCATGTGGGAAAGGATTTTGTCATTTCTGTTTATCATGTATTCCCAGCACCTAGAGTTGTGATTGGATAAAAAAAAGTTTCAAAATGAATGAATTATGTTGTCTACTTTTGTATATTTCTTTTTAACTTTGTTAAAATACATGCTCAACTTTTTTCCATATAAGATACATGGGTAGTGATGTCTGAAATGTCTATTTGTTCTGAAAAATAGATTGACTTAGAGAATTTTAAAGTTAACTTCCCTTCAGAAATGTGAAGATACTGTTTTATTGTTCATGAGTATTCTTTCAAACTGCAGAATGTTTTGATGCTTTTAGTTAATTTATATTACTGACTGGAAGCTTTAGGATTTTCTTTATTTTCTTGGCTAATTGATTTTCTAGAGTATGTTTCTAGGGTTATGTTTTGTCCTCTCCTCCACCCCACTTTGCTATTGGTGGGTACTTCATATATGAAGACCTGTTTTTGTCTCTAGCTCAGATAAATTTTATTCTACCATTTCTTTTTTTTTTTACTCTTTTTTTTTAAAATTTTATTTTTATTCTTTGCCCAAGGGGTCCAGGTCTGTGAATCATCAGGCTTACATCTTTCACAGCATTCACCAAAGCACAAACCCTCCCCAATGTCCATAACCCATCCACCCTATCCCTACCCTCCCACCCCCCAGTAACCCTCAGTTTGTTTTGTGAGATTAGGAGTCTCTTATGGTTTGTTTTTTAACCTATATAGTCCCTGCTATCTCTTTCTCAACCACCTTTTGGACATAGATTGAACCACCTAGATTACCTGCCATGTCTTTTAACAATTATCTCATAGTCTCCATTGCTTTAAATTTCCTGTTTTGAGAGACTGACTTGATTTATCTTTCAGCTCACTAACTTCAGCTGTGTATATTTTATCATGCAGCTCATTCACTTCCTTTTTGCAAATATATTTTTAATTATATTAATCTTGTTCTTGTTCTCTGATTACCTTCTTTTTTTCATAGCAGTTTGCTATGATAAAAATAGCATTCCTCAAATGTCTTTGAGGATGCTAATTCAGATAAAAAAAAAAACTCCTTTGTTCTGTTGCTTACCCCAAGGTTAGATTTTTTTTTTAACAGTTTCATTTTAGACTCTCTTTTATGCTATTAGTTTTCCATACTTTTTCTGGTAATCCTTTGTGGTCTACTCATATTTGGCATTTCCTCTGAAATTCAGCTGATTAGGCCTTTAATAACACAATACTGACTTTTATCTGGTTATAAATAAATGCATGCCCATTGTACAAAGTATATTAAAAAACAGGAAAATAAAAGAGGACAAATCATGCATAAGGCCATCACCTAGAAATAACCACTGTTAACATTTTTGTGTCTTTTCTTCCTCACATATTCAAATGCACACTCATACACAGTGCCAAGACACACAGTGTCTTGCTATTTCAAGACACACTAACACACTTTGTAAAAGACAAGGTCTCTGCTGTCATAAAGATTACAGTCTAGTAGCAGGAAAATAATCACATAGATTAGGGCATAATTACAAATTGTTATAAGTGCCATAAAGAAAAAAAGACATAGTTCTGTGCTCTCACATACAAAATAACAAAAGAAAACTGAGCTGAGCAGGGGTGACAGGGATGCCTTCTTTAGGGATTGAGATTATATCCTGAGTAGAATTTAACTAGGTGAAGAGAGGAGATCATTTGAGACAGAGACAGAAGAAGCACATATAAAAAAAAAAAAAAACCCTGTGGGGGCACCTGGGTGGCTCAGTGGGTTAAGCCTCTGCCTTCAGCTCAGGTCATGATCTCAGGGTCCTGGGATCAAGCCCAGCATTGGGCTCCCTGCTCAGCAGGGAAACTGCTTCCTTCTCTCTCTCTGCCTGCCTCTCTGCCTACTTGTGATTTCTCTCTCTTTGTGTCAAATAAATAAATAAAATCTTTAAAAAAAACCCCTGTGGCAGGAGAAAAAAGAAGTTTTAAAGAAAGAGAAGGAAGTCAGAGTACTGGAGTATGGAAATTAAGGAGCGTATGGGATAAAGGGACCTAGAAATGTAACTAACTAGAAGTGAGATGGTATAGAGTCTACAGGCTACACTTAGGATTTCTGTCTTTATCTTAAAAGCAATTGCAGGACTTTAAGCAGGGGGATTATCATAATTAGATTTAAGGTTTGAAAGGATTATTCTGACTGTAGCCATCAGAGGATCAGAGTGGGTGTCAGGACACAGGTTAGATTATTACAGTTATTCCAGGTGAGACATGATGATGGCTTAAAGTGGTATGGTGACATGGGAAGTAGGCAGAAATAGTTGCAGAAAATGTCAACAATGCCTCTAGAGATTTCTGACTAATACAACTAAGTGGATGAGGGTGCTAAATACCAGCAGGGAACAGTACCAGGGGACCATGTTTGTGGGAGTTTTTAATCCTGTCTTGCACATGTTGAATTTGCAGAACCTTTGAGACAGTCAAGTGAAGCCAATTGATTATTTATATTTAAAGCTCAAAGAGATGTCTGAACTGCATGGGTGATACAAATTAGAGAATCATAGGCATAAAGATGGGAACTATAACTATAGCATGGGGAGATCCCTAACATATAGAGCATCTTCCAAAAAAGATGGTACCAGTTTATAATGAATCAATAGTGCAAGAATGCCTGTTTCTCAATACTTTGCATTATTGAATTATTTGATCTTTTCCAAATTGACAGGTAAAAAATAGTATATCTCAGATATTTTGGCCCAAACTTTTTTTAAAAAGATTTATGTATTTATTTATTTGAGAGAGAGAGAGAGAGAGAGAGAGAGAGAGAGAGAGAGAGAGATATCACAAGTAGGCAGAGAGGCAGGCAGAGAGAGAGGAGGAAGCAGGATCCCCACTGAGCAGGGAACCCGATGATGCGGGGCTCAATCCCAGGACCCTGAGATCACAACCTGAGCTGAAGGCAGAGGCTTGAACCCACTGTGCCACCCAGGCACCCTTGGTCCAAACTTTTAAGTAAGATAGAACATCTGTCTCTATGTTTATTAGCTACTAAGTTTTCCCTATGATTCTTTGTGAATTATGAAAAGTATATTTTTCTGGAGAGAAAGTCCATAGATTCACAAGTTCTCAAACAACCCTTAAATGTTTGAGAGCCACTAATTTGAATTGTTCTGAACAAGAAAGTTTAATTTTCCACATGTCAGCCTGCACATATTTAATCACTGCTATCACTGTCCTCTAAAGTTCTCTTTTCTACAGGCTATATGTCCTCAGTACACTAAGTCTTATGATTTCTGTCTTCTTCAGTTGAGTCTCTGTGTGGCAGTGATCGCACTGCCTCAGCTTTGAAATCAGCATTGCAGGCTGGGCACATCCAGCACATTCCACGTTTCCTCCACTTTTTTACATACCCAGAGCCTTCCTTCTAATACTTTCCTCCTCACAGAACAAGGAAGATTTGGTGATATCTTCATTACACTGTGACTGAAACTCATTTCCTCCCATCTATTCGTTTCTCAGTATTCAGTTTGCTGAATATTTCTTTCTAATCACAGAGAGCAACGCCAGCCAATGTGTCAGGCAGGAATGAAAGGAAATGTAGGTGCACCATTGGGGCTGGCTCTTTCTCTTTGCTATCAATGAGGTATGCTTTAGGTCACTGAAAGGCATTCCTGGGGCTGTCACTAGGGGGAGTGTAAGTCAAATTTTTCACTTTGAAAAAAGTCAGAAATGGGGGTTGGAATGCTGGCACACAGAAAACACTAAAAACTTGGCAAGGAATTTGTGGAGCTGTGTCCTGACTTGTACATTGAGCGTAGGTCTGGACCTGCTGGAAGCATAGCCTGTGGTGGATGACCCACATGCAGCTAGGGACTCTAGGCAGGATTGACAGTGGATGCCAGGGAGATGGAGGAAAAAGCAACGTTCTTCATTCTTCCAGAGACAGGTAGGGATGTAGGACTGGTAGGATTCCTGCCTATACTTTCTAAAGTAGGTGCATGTCACTTTGATCTTGCTTTAATATGTGCATATACTGTCAGCTATAGCATATCTTCTTGGAGGTGCCATCTGGCAGCTATGTTCAGTGAAAAGAAATGCTGTAAGACACAAGTTTGGGCGCCATGACATTGGACGGTAAATAAACATTTAGTGAGTCTTTCTTGGTACAAACAACCATTCTAAAGACAGAAGAGGGTAGATAGTAAAAGAAAAAAAGAAAAAAGAAGAGAAAAGTATATCATCCTTGGACTTGCAGTTTTAAATCTTGTTTGGAAATTTATTATATTTTTGTTTCTTCCCTTGCCTCATATCATTGATGTCTCTTCTTTATCCTATGTTTTTCATCTTCTTGTCTCTGTGTCTATATTTGAAAACAAACTCAAATAAGTCAAGCAGAGAAAGTCAATTATCAGATGGTTTCACTTACTTGTGGAACATGAGGAATAAAATGGAGGACATTAGGAGAAGGAAAGGAAAAGTGAATTGGAGTAAATTGGAGGGGAAGATGAAAGATGAGAGACTGTGGATTCACAGAAACAAACTGAGGGTTATGGAGGGGGGGATGGGTGAGCCTGGTGGTGGGTATTAAGGAGGGCACGTATTGCATGGAGCACTGGGTGTGGTGCATAAACAAAGAATTTTGGAACATTAAAAAAAACAAAAAACAAAAACAAAAAAACCCAAACTCAAATCTGTTTTCCAGTCCAAAAGAGACTTTTCTTGGTCTGACATTGCTCTCCTATCCCCACCCTGAGCCCTGCCCTGTTGCTCTCAGCTGCTCTACAACCAGACTTCTTGAAAGTGGTCTTATATATCCATTACTCCTCATCCATCCAGTCCTCAGCTGTGCTTTGGGTTCTGCCCACATCATTCCATGAAACTCTTTGGGCAAAGGTCACAAAAGATTGCATCCCTCCCAACTCTACTTTCTAGCCACTCAGTTTCCTTCCACACAGATAATCATGGTGAGAATTTTTTTTAATGTTATTCCAGAGATATTCTATACATATACAACAAAATATATTAATATGTCTTCCTTCTTTACATATAGATACCATGCTGTACACACTGTTTTGTGGTTGCCTTTTTAAGCATACAATGTATCTTGGTAATCTTTCCATATAGGGAAGTTACTTATTCTTTTAAAGTGCAAAGTGTCCATTATGTGAAGCTAATAAAATGCAGTTAACCAGTCTGCTTTTAATGGACATTTAATAATTTTTGTTATTTTGCTATTACAAACAGTGCTGCAATGAATGAAGTCCTGCATATGTCACTTCACACTGGTGTGAGAGTAATTGCAGGATAGATTTTGAGAATTGGAACTTTTGGGTCAAAGGTATGTGCATTTGTAATTTTAGTATGTGTCATCAAGTTGTTATTATTCTTGCCAGAAATATGGCCAAATGCCTGTTTCTCTGCCCTATGTAAACTTTTTGGGTTTTGCTAACCCAGTAGGTAATAAGCAGTATCTCTAAATTTAACTGAGCATACTTTCTTATGTTTCAGGGCCATTTAAGATTGACTTCTTTTTAAAATATGAATCGGATCATGTAACAATTCCTAGATATTTCTAATAGCTCCTCATCACCTGTGAGACAGCTCAAACCCCTGAGATGATCTTTCCTCCTCTCCAGCCTCCTTTGTCACCACACCCTTTCCCCCACTGAGTACTCCAGGCTCCATGAACTGCTTTCTCTTCCAAGAACACTATGTTCTCTTTTGCCTCTGTCTGCAGTGTCCTTATTTCTGGGCCTCATGTGGTTAAAAACTATTGTCTGTTAGGACTCAGCTCCTTAAGTAAGTCCTCCATATGGTCTGCACTTAGCTCTTAGGTCCTTGTGATTTTTCTATCTCTAGCATAATTCTTGAGAAGATGTTGGTCCTTAATAAATATTTGTTGAATGGATGAAAGGCTATCATTACAACTAAAAAGACTTTGTAATTGAAAACACACACACACACACACACACACACACACATGCATGCACACACACGTTTCTAAACAGGATTTTAGGTGCCAAATGAAAGTTTCCAGATACATTTACCTTATTCTATTGCTATCCATGAATTTTTTCTCTCCCCTCGCCGCCCCTGAATTAAAAATAACCATGGAAATAAATAACTCTTAGAGTCCATGCAATTCAAAGTCATTTCGCTTTAAGACGTGGTGGTTCAAGGGAAGTATGGTCTTTGTGGTAGTTTTTATTAAACAAAAGACCAAATTTTTGATACACCATGTAGTTCTAACTTTCTTTTAATGAGAATGGAAAATAGTTGGCTTGTTCATTAGTAGGAGCCGTTGATGCTGATCATTGTGACCTGAACATTAGGGCTCAGAGCCTGATTCTCCTTAGTACAGACATCTTTCCTTGTCCCAATTTGGCTCCAAGAAAAACTGACTTCCACATAATGCTTTAGGGAGTATCTATTCTGGTACAGAGAAGGTTCCAGTCCTGGACCTCAGCAAGCTTGGCTATTTCACTAAGTTGCTAAGGTCCCCATTAGTTCTGATATTCATTGACTTTAAATATTTCCTTATTAGGATTTACTAAAATATATAACATCTTTGGGGGAGGGAAGCAGTTTTCTAAGAATTCAATTTTATTACATGTGATCATTCATTCATTCCTTTAGTCAGTCATTCATTCATTTCCCAAGTGGTTCCATACCGATCCTTGGGCAAAATAATATCATCTTAAACAATAAGACCAAATTTTACCAGATAATGACAGCAATCTTTTTATGTAGCAACTCTATTCCCTTGTAAATCACACCCATATATTCTGAGAGGTGTCTTCTGTGAGTCCATGATTCATGTGAATCATTCTGTTCCCACTGCTGTTTGAGGAATAGAGTGATCCTGAGATTCTCCTTCATTGCTGCCCTTGTCTCTAAAAAGCTGGGAATTCTTTTCCATAAGTGCCTTTATCTCTCCTGAGCTGAAGCCTGAGGAGTCAAGATGCAGTGGCTGCCACTGCCGGCCAGGGTGACACAGTGGCCATGATCTCTCCTAGGCCTCCACAGTTTAGCTCCTTGATAGCCTTGTCAATCACCAATGTCCTTACTCTTCCTGTGGCTGAGGACTAAAAGCTCCTATAAGATGAGGTGATATGCTTCATTAAAATTAGCCAAGGAAAAGTTAAATTAAGCCTGGCAATGTCACAATATTTGGTTTATTTATTTATTGAACACCTACCATGAGGCAGGCTTTATTCCATGCACTAGAACAAGCTCTAGAAGTAAGACATGGGTTCCAATTCTGGACAGGTTTAGAGTGGGTTTTTTTGGGTGGGGGGAGACTCTCAGCCTCTACTTAGATTAATGATTGTAGATAGACAAAGGAATTTAGTTTGGGAATGGAGGGAGTTTCACTTAGCTTCACTTGCCAGCTGTATCAGATTTCATTTTTGGCCAGCCAAGACCTTTACTATAAACTCATTCAGCAAATGTCTTTAAAATATCTATTCATGTCAGGTATGGTTTTAAAACACAACAGGGTAAACTAAGGTCTATAAAATATGGCTATTGCTCTCAACAACTTGTATTCACATATATAAGTATATAAATAATCATGAAAAAGACTGGCAAATGTCACAACAAAAATTTCAAAAATTGACATCCAATTAGGGAAATATTATTTCCAGTACTTTTGCAAAAAGGTGGATCAGAGGGGACCACCAATGACTCAGGAAAGTTGGGAAAAGCTGTGGAAATGGGGACCAGAGAAGAACTAGAGTCATTCTCAACAACATGCCCGAATTAAGGCTGAAAAAGGGAACCAGAGAATAGTCCATTTTGGCTAAAGCTCAGGTTATGTGAGGATGGGGTAAGAGATAAAAAAGGAATGCATATGGCATCAAATCAGGTATAGTTAATAATAGAAAATTTTGATTCCAGTTTATTAATAATGGTAAAGTTATATTCAAAAATTGAGAAGGCAAGGAAGAGCGTAGTAGTATTTTGTTTCATCAAGTCAATCATTTAAAAGCATTTGAGATTTAAAAAGTTATTTTTGTTTTTCTGGAATTTTCACTTATATAGAACCCCTGAAAAATACTGACTATATATTGGGTTTTACTGTTCTACTATTTCTGAATCAAGCTGGGTTTTTCCCCTAGTGCATTTCCCTAAAATTCGCATATGTGGTATTCACTATCCCCTTGGGACTGTAAAAGAAAGTGTTCTAAGTGGGTAGTGACATCTTGACCCATGCTGCGGGCAGAGGCCAGAAGAGGAGAGGCATAATTGCGGTGGTCTGGGAGACACAGGCTGTCTCTTGTGGAAGGGCCATGGCCATCACTTAGAAATGGCATCTCTCCAGAGGTGCAGCAATGCCACAGCTCAAAGTTGTACATTCTTCCAGAGCCTTCTGGGAGGATAAAGGGTTACTCTAACCCATGCCACAGGTGCTGTGTTTCATATGGAGATTTTATTCCTTTGGGGTTCCTGTAGTTGTTTGTTACAACCCTCCATGATATGGTTCTCCAAGGATTTTGACCCAATAAAGTGTTACCATTAAAGACTTTTTCTGTGCAGTCACTATTCTGTTCCAGAGGAGATGCACTGAGAGAATCTTCTGATTTCAAATTTATATTTTTATTTAAGTAGGAATAATATGTTCATCAGATATTTCTTATAGTGACCTTTGAGGAATGAATAAGTTAAAATCTAACAAAAAGTTAGCACAAAAGGATGTATATGTGTGTGTGTATGTGTGTGTGTGTGTGCCCATATGTATTTGATTTTATAAATTTTCATATGTAAAATCAAACTCAAGAGCATACAGCCTTTCATTCCAATCCCTGGACTCTAATAAGAAAATGCATTTTCTTTCTTTTTTTTTTTAAAGATTTTATTTATTTATTTCACAGAGGGAGAGAGATCACAAGGAGGCAGAGAGGCAGGCAGAGAGAGAGAGGGGGAAGCAGGTTCCCTGCCGAGCAGGGAGCCCGATGCGGGCCTCGATCCCAGGACCCTGAGATCATGACCTGAGCCGAAAGCAGAGGCTTTAACCCACTGAGCCAGCCAGGCGCCCGAAAATGCATTTTCTTATGACTTACAAACTTCATATCAGAATCTTTTATATCTTTGTAGGAAGTAAACCAGAACCCCAAAAAAATTTTCCTGGAGCCTGCCTTGCTCATGGACAGTAGGTCAGAAGAATATCAGATCCTGCAGAAGAAGGGTGGGCACTTTCCCAACCCCCTCAAAGCTGCCCCAATTGCTGTGAGTAATTTTAAACCTGTGTATGTGGAAGCCATCAACATCAGTCAAAAGAAATATGTAGATGCTATTTCAGGGTGTTTCATTCCAAGAATGTGGTTTCTCTCTGTATGTGGTTTCTTTTAAATGTGTAAATCTTTACTGCCCAGGTTTGGGAGAAGAAAAAAAATGGAGATGGATATACATAATTAAAATAAAACCAGGGCCATAGGAGACTGTTTATAGAACAGTGAATTGTTTTTACAAAAAAAAAAATCAGAAAATCTCAGCCCCACCCCCACCCCAAAGGAGAAGTTCTTTAATTTTCTTCTATATAACTTATGCAGTACCAAAGCTGTGTGAACCCTGGTGATGGGGCCTCCAGAGACAGAGGCAGGCTACACTGTCAATGTCAAAGCATATGGCCAATCTCTGCCAAGCTCACCTGCCAGAGATAGCTCTAATTCTCTCCCCAAGCTTTGGCAAAAGGAATCATTCTTAGCTGAGTTTACTGATAGCTTGAACCAAGATCCTGAGAGTTTGCTCAGTGGTATGAAGTAGAGTCCACTGGTTAGAAGTGTGGGTCATATTTGACACACCAGGCAAGAACTAGCTGCTACTATCTGCACCTGCATAACCCCCACTCACAATTTGTCAATTTAATCCTGAGGTACATAAGGAATGAGAAAGAATTTGAAAAATGAACGAGTTGCATCAAGAAGTCAAAGATAATGCCATATTTAATCACTACAGCATCAGAGGGTCAATTTATTTCCCTCAAATGCTTTTGAAATCCCAGAGGCCAGGGCAGCCAAAGTCTGTTCTTTTGGGCTGTATTTGTTTCTATCATTAGCTAATTTAGTGGGGGTTATTTTTGCAGGGGCTTAGGAAGGTCACCCAAGTTTGTTTGATACTTCCTAGTCATGTATCAAAGTGTCTGGATATCTTCCTTTCCTCCTCTTCCTCCTGACTGTCCACCCCACATTATCCAGAACTTTATCCACATTTCCTCTTTTGAGAGTAAATCATTACTTCCTCCCAAGAGTGATGGGGTTTGTAGATCTTAGGGACTATTGGTGCATCATATGAAACATGATTGGTGTAACACTGGTGCTGCATGTCAAGCTGCCCCCATAACCAAGATGGAGCCCAGAAGTGCGGTCACCACACTGGAGATTTAGCAAAGTTACATGAGGCTCTGATAAGAGTGGACATACACAGATACTCAAAAAGTTCTATCTTGACCCCAACATGTTCCCCCCATAAGAATGTTTTCCCTTAAACTTTGAGAGATGAGTCAGAGATAGCAAAACTGAGAGCTGGAAAAAATGATTCTCCCAGGAGACCTGGCAGTGAAAGTCTGCCTTCAAAGCAAGTTCTTCATGGAAAATGTCCTTTTTCAAGAGTACCAAATCTACTAATTATGCAAGGAAACTTTGGATTGGCTATTGCTACCCAAATGTGTTAGTGTCTGTCAGCCTGCCAGTGTGTGACTTTTGGAAATAACATTTGCACAGTCTGTTTTTCTCATAGGGCTTATTGACACACACTGCAGCAACTCTGCGGACTTCCCAACTATGGCATGTTAAATATCAGTTAAATGTAACAGTATGTCTTGACCACATTCCTATGAGTCTGGCCCTACGTTGCCAAAGGAGAATGCAAACTTGGCCTACTGTCCTCTTCCTTTTTACAGATGCTGTCACCCCTCAGATTCTTCTATCCAAACCAAGTGCAAGCCATTACACAGAGCAGGATAGTTGACTTGGCTATCCAGCAAAGGCAAAAACATTTCCACACATTATGCAGTTTTAAGTAAGGTGCAAAGAGCACATTTACTTGAAGAATCTTTGAATCCTGGAAGATGATGTTGTGTTCAGTTTTGCTATTAAGCATATCTTTTGCATTCCCATTCTTTAAACCTTGATGATACAGGTGTGACATATACAATTACTTTTTATTGACAAAGCATAACTGGTCTTTGATTAGATATTACCTTTTATAGCATTAGAGAAGGTTTTGTTTTATAAACTGTCATCCCTTAGATCATTATGTAGGATTTGATTTTAGTCTGGAGGAAAACTGTTCTCTTTTTTGTTTTTTAAAGATTTTTAAAATTTATTTTAGAGATAGAGATTTTATTTTAGAGATACAGAGAGGGACAGGCAGACTCTGTGCTGAGTTCAGAGCCCAACGTGGGGCTTGATCCCATGATCCTGAGATCAGGACCTGAGCTGAAATAAGATTCTGACACTCAACCAGCTAAGCCACCAAAGCACCCCTGTTTTATTTTCTTAAAGAGAAATTTAATTAATAAAATAAATCAGATAATTAGGTTTTGTATTGTCTAAAAATAGACTTTTTAAATGTGTATGTGTTAGAAAAGAAAAAGGTGATAAAGAGGTGTGTGTATTTGTCTTTTGAGCATCTCAAACTCAATGTGATTCAAACTGGACCTCCCCAGGCGCCTGGGTGGCTCAGTGGGTTAAAGCCTCTGTCTTCAGCTCAGGTCATGATCTCAGGGTCCTGGAATCGAGGCCTGCATCGGGCTGCCTGCTCAACAGGGAGCCTGCTTCCTCCTCTCTCTCTGCCTGCCTCTCTGTCTACTTGTGATCTCTTTCTCTCTCTGTGTCAAATAAATAAATAAAATCTTAAAAAAAAAAAACCCAAAAAACTGGACCTCCCTTCCCCAAACCCGTTTTTTTCTTTCTTTCTTTCTTTCTTTTTTCCTGTGGTCACTCTCTACGACTAGCTCTATAGCAGGTCTGAAATGTCTCATTAGTTATCAAAATCCCACCAATTTCACTCCTAAAATCTCTCTGCCCCATCTCCTTGGCTATGGCTTTAATTCAGTTCATTTCCTTGCCTCTCTCACTTCTTCTCCAGCTCATACCCACCCCTCCACTCTGTAGCCAGAATCATTTTCCCCCGAAATGCCAGTTGCGCCTATCATTTAAATGCTCGAAGTCTTTCAGTGCCTTTTTATTGCCCTTAAGAAAGGCCTTCCCTGCTAGTGTGATCCAGGAAGCCCTTTGTAAACTAATTATCTCCTTCTGTTTAACCTCTTGCCTACTGTCCACTCCAAGTACTTTGTTTCAGAAATACTTAGCCAGTTGTAATTTCCCAAATCTTTCATTTTGTTTCTTGCTTCTATGCCTTTAAACAGTCTGTTTGGAATATATCTCCATTTCTGTGTTAAAAAAACTCCTACTAATTATCCTTCAAAATCCCAACATAACACTGTTAATTTAAACCTTTTTTGTATGTTGAATCTTTTTGTTTTATTGTATGTATTATTTATTCTGAATTATAAATAAATGTTTATATACAATGGAATATTACTCAGCCATCAGAAAGGATGAATACCCACCATTTGCACTGATATAGATGGAACTGGAGGGGATTATACTAAGTGAAATAAGTCAAGCAGAGAAAGACAATTATCATATGGTTTCACTTCTTTGTGGAACATAAGAAATAACACAGAAGACCATAGGGGAAGGGAGGGAAAACTGAAGGGGAAGAAATCAGAGAGGAAGACAAATCATGAGAGACTCTGGACTCTGGGAAACAAACAGTATTTCAGAGGAGAGGGGAATGGGGGGATGGAGTAGCTGGGTGACGGGTATTAAGGAGGGCATGTGTTGTGATGAGCTCTGTGTTACACATAACTAACGAATCATTGAAGACTACATCAAAAACTAATGATGTATTATATGTTGGCTAACTGAAAATAATAAATAAATAAATAAATAAATAAATAAATATTAGTTAATTTATGCCTTTCTTCAGATTTAAAAACCACGGGTTACAGCAACCATTAAATTCATGTCAAACGTGGAGAATTTTTATGAAATTGTTATTGCAGAAAAAGTAACTGAGAACTTAATTCTAAATTATGTTGCCTAGAAGATGACCTTATTAGACTTGGAAGCCAAACACATAGCCTCCAGTTTATGGGTATATTACATCTTGGATCTTATAAAGCAATGTACTAGGAATGAGTGAGCTTACAGAAATATTTGTAACTTTTATACAAGGTACACATAAGTTCATTGGTAGTACAAAGAACACTACATGTGTAATAGTTAATACACTAACTACTTAATGACTTCCCTTTTATTTTTCTTGAAACTCAGAATCTCTGTATGTAGACGTTTGGCTTATTGGCATGTCCCCATTTACAGTGCCATTATTATTATTTGAATCCATTGCTTTTGATTCCAGTCCTTTACACAGTTACATTTGCTGTTTCTTACTTTTAGTCTTTTGAAGTTGTATCTTCTTATGTCTTTATTGTGTTAAAATATTTCTTCACTCCCTACCTGTGGATAGTCATCACAGTCACAACTTTACAACCTGGATAGAATTGTTAAAACATCATCTGATTCTTCTTTGTTTGTTTTTTAATAACAGAAAACTGAGAAGCAGAGAAGTGTTTGGTGTGACTTTGTGCAGCTGGTTGATGGCTAAGCCAATATCAGCTGGTCTTCAGACTTATTTCCAAACCTGGTACCCTTTCCATTGCCCACATGACCTCCTTCTATTAGCTCATCTTCACTGATCTCTTTCTCCCTCCAAACCTCTTCAGAGAAATCAATTCACTTCACCAGATAGTATCTATTCTTCCTGTTTCCTCTATGCTCCTGGGTATTGAGGTAGAAAATGTTAGTCCTTATTGAATTTTCTGTTTCCTATTCTAGATTTCATCTTTCACATTACTTCTATAAAAATTGAAATGCTGCTTTTATTTTAAAATTCTTGTGACTTGGATAAGGTTTCTGCTTCCCTTATTTGATTTTGTGGTTTTTCTATATTTTTACTGATCCTATTTTATTTACTTATACCATCTATTTTTTATTTATACAGTTAAAATATATGATCCCTTTCATTTTTCTTTCCTTCACATTTTACTTAATAGATGATAATCCTAAACTTTGGTTACACATTCCATTTCCTTAGAAGATATTATGGGTTACTTTGGGTGTTAACATTTTTTAGTTAAAAGAATAACTTCTTTCATAGACTACTTGAATATCAAAGTCAGAAGACTTGTGAGCCAAGCTAATTTCCAATACTATCATTCCCTTTAAATCAATCTCCCTCTGTGTTAAAGCTTTGCTTGAAGAGGTCCAAAGATAGGGAATTCAGTATTTCTATGAAATTCTAACTGCCTCTGGACACAGTACCTTTTAGAATCTTCTTTTCATCCAGTTGAATCAATCTCTCTTAGTAATATGATTCTGACTTCAGAGCCATAAAAAACAACTCTAGTTCTACTTTCAGCCAGCTGATCATGTATTTGAAAGCAGCTTTCATTTCCCCCCGTGCCTGTTCTTCCTCAGGCTAGACATTCCCATTTCCTCCAAAACATGGTCCAAAAATTTGGTTTTAAGTAACCTCATCATCCTGATTGCTTATTAAAGGGCCCAGAATCGACCTCAGTTCTGTAGGTGAGCCCTGACCAGGCAGGCAGAACTCCCTTTCTTCCTGATCTTTGCAGTCATGCTTTTCATGTTGGCATTGCTATTCATTCACACTGAGTAGCTTATTATGGATTGAATTGTGTCCCCCTACAAACGATATGTTGAAGTCCCAACTCCCAATATCTCAGAATATGACCTTGTTTGGAATCAGGATTTTATAGAGGTAATTAAGTAAAATGAGGTCATTAGGGCGGGCCCTAATCCAATGTGACTGGTGTGCTTATGAAAAGGGGAAATTAGGACACAGAGACAGACACGCACAGAAGGAAGATGATATGAAGATGTAGGAAGAAGATGGTCATGTGACTGGAATGACCATGGACAAGCCAAGGAATGTCAAGGATTTTTGGCAAGCACTAGAAGCTAGAAGAGGGGCAAGGAAGATTTCCCCCCCAGAGACATCGGAGCTTGGCTCTGCTGACACCTTGCTTTCAGACCTCCGGCTTCCAGAACTGTGAGACAACACATTTCTGTTGTTTCAAGTCACCTGGTTTTTGGTACTTTTGTTATGGCAGTCCTAGGAAGCTTAATACACTGTCCTTTTACCAAAGCTCTCTGCTTTTTATTCCCTACTCTGTCTCTCTCATTACCTTCTTCATAATAATGTTCTGGCCCTTCAAATCCATGTGAAAAGCTATTTCTTTGTTCTAAGCTTCATTTTTGTTTTATTTGGCTTGTCACTTAAGCCAAATGAGCTCTTTTATGTCCTGTTTCTGTCATGTGGGTAATTGCTGTCTGTCCCAGCGTAGGTACTCTGAGAGTTGCTGAGAATTCTTATTCAAACCACTGCTAAAAGCATTCAGTGAGATACAAGAGACCCTCTTGGAATTTCCATTAGGTCAACACTGATTTTTTTACTGTAGTTGTTCAACCCCATTTTAAACCTAACTAGCTTCTTTAATCCAGTTTATAAGTTCTTTGTTTCAAAAACAAGAAAAATATTATAAAAGACATTGTCTAACATCTTGCTGCAATTATGATATGCCACGTTTATATCATTCCTTCTTGCCAATTTACTAACTCTATTGACAATTAGTTTAATCTGGGGTGATTTATTCTTCATTATCCCCACTTTCTTTTCATGTATTACAAACCCAGTTTTAAATAATTCAGTCAAGAATTTTGCCCAAAACACATATCAAATCTTTTGGTTTGTGTTTTGTAAAATCTGCCTCTCTTCTCTTTGGAAATGTGAACCACAATGGCTCATCTTCTATTTTCCCTGGCTCCTCATAGATTCAATGCAGAGAATTTGTTACATCCCTACCCCTGAAATATCCATATGCATTTTTGTCCAGACCATGAGACTTAAGTTCTTTTACAATTATACACTTATAATCTCTACATTTGTCTTGGTTTTAGTTCCCTCTTTTTGTTTCTTCTGACCTTTTCAAGCTGAAGATTGTTCTTCTTGACAGAGAAGATGAAAGCATGAGTTTAAACTAAAGTCCTATGCATATGTAAACATCTGATAATAATTACATCTTAAATTTCTTACATTGTGAAATAAGAAAAGCATTTTGATACATATGCCATTCTGTAGATAAGTAGCTACTGTTATCACATATTTTCTTGCTTAAATTTTTACTTGACACAAGGATTAGTAACTGAATATTTTCTCTAAACATTCTTTTTTCAAGGTTGACTACAGTTTCTCTTGCCAAGAAAGAAAGACTTGTGTCTACTTGATAAAATTTCAGAATGTCCTGGAATAGCCTAGTACATTTTAAGTAGATAACTTTTAGAAGATGACAGAATGTGGGTCAGTACTAAAATATTAGTTATATGCATTGTCATATGCATTGCTTGTGAGACTTATGTACCACACTAGAGGAACTAAGTCTACATATAATACAGGAAAATACCCAAAGGTTTAGTTGTTAAGGAACAAAATTTGACTTGACTTTGGAAATCAAGTTCAAAATAAGTGCTTTGTTAATGAGAAGGTAACTGTAAGAGGCATTGGACCTAGGAGTGGATTGGCCTTGTCAAATTTTGGAAATTATTCGCTAGGCCTGACTGTTACCTAGGATGTGGCAACCAGATGATTAAAACCTGACATTAAGCCTTCCACACTGGATGACAGCCTGACTGGCAGCAGAGCTGCAGTTGGCCAAGCAAGGAATAGCACAGAGGGCAGGTTGGAGGTGATAGTCCTCAGGCATACATCAAACAAAGGATTGGCATTGGACCCAGGAAACCCAGAGCAGGTCATGCTTCAATTCAGTTCAACAGATATTTACTAGGTTGCTTCTATGTGCCAGACATTGTGCTAAGTGTTGGCAGTCCAGGTAGGGAATCAACAACACAAACACCTGGGTGGTATTGAAGGTCAGGTCTTTACTCCCTGAGAAAGCAGTGTTGGAAACATAAAGGCAGAACTGCAGTCTTCTCAGGGAGGCTAGAACCCCAAGAAGGTATCAGAATAAGTACTGAAGTGGTCACATGGAAAGATCTTAGGATGGGGAGCTCAGGGCAGAGTGTCATCAGAATGAGATCTCTGTTGGGTGTGCTGAGATATGACTAAAGCAGCAGAGGAGGCAGTTAGGGGTCGGTGTTTTGTTACCATAGCCTAGGTTCAACTATGATTAGAGTGCTGGGCAGGGCATCTATATTTTAAGTCAGAATGGTCAGAATGGATGAAAGTGTGGTGTGGCGGGAGGGACAATATGATGGGGAACGCCAAGGTTGTTTTTATATGCCTTAATTTGGGAACTGGAGTAGAATTGCATCTGTTGATATTTTCTAAGTTACTATTGATCATCTGCATTATTTCCCTTGCATCTGTTAGCATCAATTGTGAACTAGATGGCTAGACCTACCCATTAAAGTGGTATATTCCATAGGTCCTTCCAGGGAGATTCTAGGACTAGAGGATGAGTCAAAAGAAATAACATGTCCCTCAGAAAGTTTTGGAAGATGTCAACCTTGGGAAATGCAGGGACCAGGGAAACCCTGAAGTCTTCCCATGATATTACTGATCCTATGATCATAGTTACTCCTACACTCCTTTTCTGTTACTAAGACACCTTCTGGCCTGGATAAGGCTTTAATTATGGATGTAACTTTTGACTACTTTTAAATTTCTCTTATTGTCACAAACAGGTAAAAAGCATTTGTAAAAATTACTCACTGAACTGTTCCCTTATGCAGATGATTTATCATTTGAGTAACTAACACCATTTTTCTCTGAACAATTATCTGAAAGCAAATTCGATAGTCAGGAACACATTTTATCCAGTATTTGAGATTGCCATAGTATATAACAGATATTACTCAAAGATATGGTGAAGATAGATTTATTTTTGAACATGTCCTTGGTAATGATAGCAAATTGTGCCATTTTTCTTATCATTTTCACTAACAGACTTCTTGATTAATCTGATATTGCTGTCAGAAACAGACTTCACATTCTCTTAAGAATGAAAACTTTACGGGCATTTTTTTGACTGCCTTATATGACTTTTCTCTAGTTAATATACACTCAACATGCTTTTAGCTTCTTCTTCTAAAGTAAGTGAGAGAATGTAAAATAGTCCTCAGCACATTATTTTGTACTCTGAATGTATAGTGGGTGTC
Source organism: Ailurus styani (assembly GCA_002007465.1). Lineage (NCBI taxonomy): Eukaryota > Metazoa > Chordata > Mammalia > Carnivora > Ailuridae > Ailurus > Ailurus styani. Next base: position 676,963 of record LNAC01000242.1, on the reverse strand, counting down.
CTTTAGAGAAAGGGGAACATTCTTTCAAATAACATGAAGAACAACATGACCATTTGTTCTAAACACAAGCTCTAAAAGTCCTACTACTCGCCCTTATTTTCTCCTCCCTTTTCCTATCTCTCTCTTCTCTTCTCTCTTCTATGCTTCAGCAACTATTTTTTTGAGGGCCAACTCTGAAAGAGTTGGCACTGTACCTTGCCTTCATGGGGCTTACACATCAGTGGGAGAGATAATTGCTAAATGAGTAATTATTAAAATTAATTTTTGAGAAATTCTAGCCTTCTTATAACCAACTGGCTTTCTCTCCTCAGTAATCTGAAGCCCCTCATTCTGTGACCTTTGCATGTATCCATCTAACAAATCCCTGAGCTGTTTCATGGAGGAAGTCACAAACACATTCATTGAACCTCCAATTCACAAAGTCCTTTGTCATCACCTAGGGCCCTCAGGGCTAATAACTCTGTATTATAAATCTTAAATGTATTTCCAAGGTAGCTCTTCCTAATCATTCTTACTCTTCTTAAGCATCAAACCTCAACTCTGTACAATTTCTCATACTCTTCTTTCATGGGAGGTCAAGGCCAACATAATTCTTCAGCTCAGAATTTCTCTGTATCTAGCCCAAGATTTATGTTCCAAAGATCTGTTGATTTTTTTACATAAAAATGTCTCCTTTCTTTTCTTAGAATAAGTGTCACTTTTCCTTTCTGAGGACTTGCTCTATCTTATGTTTTCTGATCTTCTTTGGACATTTATTTGTTTTGTAAGTCATCTTTTCTCTTGCCCTACCCCTACTGACCTCTGCTTTTCATCATCCTTTAATAATCTTTTCTCCACAACCTATACATGGTCTCCAATATCCTTCACACTTAAAAAACGAAAGGCAAAAGCAAACAATAATAACACCAACCACCACTAACACAAACCCCTACTAGCGTCTTGTGCTATTCATTAGTTTATCTCACTATTTCCTTTCTGAGTATTTCAGTCTGCATTGTTTGCTTCTCATTCCTTACCATCCACTTTTTACCCTCCTCCTTAACTTTGTAATTAGCAATATTTTCTTTTGAAGGTGATATTGAATGACTACTACCTATTACTTCATTCACTTACTGAAGAAACAATTACTTGGTTCCCTTATGTGTCAGGCATTATGGCACGTGTGCAGTAAGACCCCAATCCATGCCTTTGGGGAACATTTGCACTGCAGTATAACTATTAGAACAGATGTGGTATGTATAAGATAGGGTAATTCCCAAATACCGTAGCCTTTTTATTCATGTCCACAGAAACAGATGGTTTTCCAATACTTTGTTCTTGAAACACTGCCTTATAGATTTCATGGCATTGCACTATCCAGGCTTGTTCTTACCTTTGGGGGGCACTCCTTCTCTGCCTCTTTCATTGCTGTTGAAACTCATCATTAGTTTTGCCTGTAATATTATAGACACAGCCTATATTTCTGTTAAGTAATCTTTTTGATATATTGCCAGCCATGCTTGGTTAACTGCAGCAGAAAGGTGAAGACTGGGAAAAGTTGAGACCTTGAGGTATACATTCTCACTGAACATCAGACTCAGAGGGATAAATCTAGCAGTAAATCATGGTAAAAAGTCTAGCCAGGCAGGGTAGCATTGTATATACCGAGAGGGCAGATGCTCAGTCAATGCATAGCATCAAGACACATTACACATATAAGACATGAAGATCTTGAAAATTAAGATCCTTGGTAGCTCTCCAGAACTATCTTAGTTGCCTCTTACTTACCTTGCCTCCATCTTCTGTACACTATCTCCAGATATGTCTTGGTGAATCTTATCTTTTTAGACACCTTTGGTAAGTCCTACCATTCAAAAGTCTCCATTATTTCATTTTAAGCCTCATTTCTCCACTTCTTTTCACTTAGGTACTATGTTTTAACCAAACTGTTCTACTTGATAGATCATGAATACATTCCATGGTGTTTTCCTCTTTGTCTTTGATTTTCCAGTGGCTCTTTTCTCTATGACTATACACCCCACTTTTTTTTTAAATCTCTACACCTGTTTTATCCTTTAAAAAACATAGCCAAGTATCTGTTCCTCCAATATGCTCTTGATCTTATCATCCAGGAAGGATTGCATCATTCTCCAAATTCCCAATGATAATGTTTAATTTTTTGACATTTGCAACAATAAACACAGTAAGATATTTGTGTATGCATCTCTCTTATTAGGCAGCGAATTTCCTGAAGAAGACATGTCATACAAATCTTTGTATATTTATTCAGTTCCCAAAATAGTGCTTTGCACATTGAAAGTACTCAATAAATGTTTATTGAATAATCCCTTAAACTATTCTTCTTCAAAGCTAAGTTGTTATAATTATTTTGTTCTTTGATTCATATAAATTCATCCTCCTACCTGGAAATAAATTATCTAAATTCTATGTTTTGAACCTATATTAAGCATATGATCCAGTGAATGACAAGCTTCTCTGGGAAATATTAAGCTGAGAATGTTATGTTCTATATTTTCAATCAAATATAAATTTCCCATTAAAATGAAAAAAAATCATACTTTTAGAAGGTTGAGTGGGATGGCATTTTTGAAAAAGCCTCTGACTGCATAAGTATAGATCAAGGAAATTCTCTGAATCTGAGCATATGCCCTTTTCATTTAGTGTCAAATGGGGCATTTTCATTTACTTTAAGCTTTTCTTTCACCAGTCCTATGATCTCTAAAACCTTCACCCAGATCAAGGCTGTTGAGATAGATCACAGAACAGAGGGCAGTGTGTGCAGGTGGTGGCACATCCATAGTCTTAGAGGAAGAGTAACTCAGTAATGGGGACCTCGGTGAGTACTAGTTATAGCCAATGAAGGAAAGGTAGAAGATCAGCAGCAACCCACAAAAATTAGATTTATTGATTCAGGTATATCCAGCTGACTGCCGAGGTTGAGTTACCATTACAGGACAGTACAAATATAAGGGCTGGAGAGGCAGTGGAAAACCAAGGAAAATATTTCTTGGTTAATTACTCACTAAAACTTAGTGAGTGTCATGCTTCCATCTTTAATTGGCTGGCATTAAACAGAAACAAAGATCATTGAACTAAAGAGAAGACAATTTTGAAGTCATTTCAAGTACTTGCACAGTCTCCAGCTTAAAGTAAATGAAAACATCTTTTGCTACTTTGTCCATCTTAACAGCTTTAATTTGAACTCTCTACTCTACAATTAGCTTTTAGAGACCACAAGAGTCCTAAATGCCATTTACTTTCCAAAGTTTGGGTCCTTAAGCTCTCCTTATTTTATATTCTCTGCTCTTTCTGGAGCAGCATCAACTCTGTCAGTGTGGTCCTTCTCATAGCTCTGGGCTACTTTCCTTCTTTTTTGTCTTACATGGGAAACTTCAACCAGGGAAGCTTCAGCAACTCTTTGGGAAACCTACAATGTATAGTATCAACTGGTTTCACCCATTACAAACTCATATCCTTTTGCTTCCATTTTGCTCAAATTTACTCTTTCTCTAATCAAAAATCCAAACAAGCTGTTTCAAATCTTCAGTTCTGTAGATTTACAACCCAGGGAACTTACTATTTCATAAATAAAAAAAGATAATCTATTGCAAATTCACAAGCATTATTTATTCTTTCATTGTGATTTTGACTTGTTAAACTGTACTAGGTATTTCCTTTTCAAGTCAACTCTACCATCCACTTATAGTCATTTAAAGTTCATTGTTTCCTAAAAAAATCAGGCAAGGAGGTGTATTTCCTTTTCCAAAAGATTAATTTTTAATCTGCATTGAAGTTCTGTTCTTTTACACACACACATAACACACACACACACACACACACACACACACACACTCTTCTGACATCTCCAGTCCTATTAAACTTCACTCTCACCTTCCTATCATCATGATGACTATAGATTCTAAGCCAAAAAGCTGGACATGTCTGACAAATGGTTTGTCATTTCCAGAGCAGGAGTAAATTTTATATCTAAAATGGAGCAATTTCTAGTCCTTATTAGAGTTATATCTATAGCCATTCAGGATATCTGAAATTTAGCTTGGTCTGGGAAACCTCATATATGAAATAATCACATTTACAGTCCTTTGTTTTTGCTATAATATATAATTTAGCCCTTGATTATATTGTTTTATAATCTATTGTGTAAAAATTTGGTCTTTGGGAGCAAAGTAGAGGTCATGCTTTATACTCATTTTCATTAAATTTTTTTTCTGGACAACTAGATGCATAATGCCAGTCTTGGGTATGTCCCAGTATCAAAAAATCATATAAAGGCAGTGTATTAAGGGTAAGCTAAAATCTTGTTTGCCAAGCATTTATACAGTAAATGACTCTTTTATTAAATGTGTAATCCTTTTAACTTTAAGCATCTACATAAGCTTTCTATTGGCTCTGTAATAAATTACTACAAACTTACAGTCTTAAAACAATAAAATTTTTTATCTTACACTTCTGTGGGTCAGAGGTACCACAGGAATCTCACAATCTAAACTCAAGGTTTTGACAGGAGTGCATTCATTTCTGGAGCTTTTATGGGAGAGTCTTCTTACTTGCCTTCCCCAGCTTCTAGGGGTTCCCCATCTTCCTTGGCTTGTAGCCCCCTCTCAAAGCCAGCAATGTTGCTGATCCTTCTTCTCTCTGATCATTGTTCTCTAAGTTACATCCTCTTCTTGCTGGCCATAGCCACGAGTTTCTCCACCTTTAAGAACTCATGTGATTAGACTGGGCTCACTTGGATAGTCCAAGATAATCCCTTTACCTCAAAGTCCAACCACTTGAATGAATCAACTGAAAATTATTCACATCTGAAAAGTCGTTATCTAACAAGCTTCTTGTTATCTAATGTAACATATTCACAGATTCCACCACTTTTCTGCCTACCACAGCATCTTTATATCTACCAAACTCTTAGCAATTTCATTAGAATCCATATGCTCTTTTAAGGTCAACTATTCTTTGATAAAGCAGGAAAGAACATCCAATGGAAAAAAGACAGTTTCTTCAACAAACGGTGTTGGGAAAACTGGACAGCAACATGCAAAAGAAACTGGACTACCTTCTCACATCATACACAAAAGCAAATTCAAAATGGATGTAAGATCTAAATGTGAGACAAGAAACCATCAAAATCCTAGAGGAAAACATAGGCAGCAACCTCTTTGACCTTGGCTATAGCAACTTCTTACCAGACACATCTCCTGAGGCAAGGGAAACAAAAGCAAAATTGAGTTATCAGGACTTCATCAAGATAAAAATCTTCTGCACAGTGAAGGAAAAAAGGCAACAAAACTAAAAGGCAACCTATGGAATGGGAGAAGATATTTCCAAATGTTTTATCAGATAAAGGGTTAGTATCCAAAATCTATAAAGAATTTATCAAACTCTACATCCAAAGAACTAATAATCCAGTTAAGAAATCGGCAGAAAGGGCGCCTGGGTGGCTCAGTGGGTTAAAGCCTCTGCTTTCGGCTCAGGTCATGATCTCAGCGTCCTGGGATCGAGGCCCGCATCGGGCTCTCTGCTGGGCAGGGAGCCTGCTTCCTCCTCTCCCTGTCTCTCTGCCTGCCTCTCTGCC
>LNAC01000242.1:478581-671266 GCA_002007465.1 Ailurus styani | reverse complement strand
AAAAAAAAAAAAAGAAATCGGCAGAAAACATGATCACATTTTTCCAAAGAAGACATACAAATGGTTAACAGATACATGAAAAGATGCTCAACATCACTCATCATCAGGGAAATACAAATGAAAACCACGATGAAATACCACCTCACACATGTTAGAATGGCTAAAATTAACAACACAGGAAACAACACGTTTTGGCTAGGATGCAGAGAAAGGGGAACCTTCTTACACTGTTGGTGGGAATGCCAAGTAGTGCAACCACTCTGGAAAACAGTAAGGTTATTCCTTGCAAAGTTAGAAATAGAACTACCTTATGACCTAGCAATTGCACTACTACGTATTTACCCAAAGGATACAAAAATATTGATTCGAAGGGATATATGCACCCCAATACTTATAGCAACGTTATCAATAGTATCCAAATCATGGATAGAGCCCCAGATGCAATATATATATATATATATATATATATATATATATACACACACACACACACACACACACACATATATGTGTACACACACACACACACACACACACATATATATATAGAGAATTACTCAGCTAGCAAAAAGAATATCTTGACATGTTCCATGATGTGGATGGAGCTAGAGTGTGTTATGCTAAGCAAAATAAGTCAGAGAAAGACAAATACCATATGATTTCATTCATATGTGGAATTTAAGAAACAAAACGGATGAACATAGAGGAAGGGAAAAAAAGAGGGAGGCAAACCATAAGAGACTCTTAACTATAGAGAACAAATTGAGGGTTGCTGGAGGGGAGTTGGGTGGGGGATGGGCTAAATGGTGATGGGTATTAAGGAGGGCACTTTTTGTGATGAGCACTAGGTATTATACGTAAGTGATGAATCACTACATATTTTACTCCCAAAACCAGTATTACACTCTATTTTAACTAACTAAAATTTAAATAAAAATCTGAAACTGAAACAAGAAAAGGAATCTGAGAATCCATAGTGATCCTAATAGCTTCTCTTTTCACCACTAAGTTTCTTAATGGTATTATCTTCCTCACATATTTTTGCATATGTAAACATCAATATTAATCTGTTTAAGAAGTATGTTATCCATTTAAGATTGCATGGGAAAATAAATAAATAAAAAATAATAAAAATATGAGAGCTAAATTCTATACTTAAACTGTCAATTTGTACTCCATGGACTAAATTTTTAAGATAATTTCCAACATGAAAATTCGACCTTTTTTTTATAATTTTGTTATGTAGTCACCATACAGTATAGCATTAGTTTTTGATGTAGTGTTCCAAGATTCATTGTTTGCCTATAACACCTGGTGCTCCATGCAATATGTGCCCTCCTTAATACTCACCACTGGGTCAACCCATTCCCCCATTCCCTTCCCCTCTAAAACCCTCAGTTTGTTTCTCAGAGTCCATAGTCTCTCATGGTTCATTTCCCCCTCCAACCCCCTCACCTTCATTTTTCCCTTCCTTCTCCTAATGTCCTCCATGCTATTCTTTATGGTCCTATTTGACCTTCTTCATGTTATAAAAATGTATAAGTTCAAATACATTCAGGTAGGCACATGTTCTTTAGTCCTCTGTCAGTCCCCACCATCTTCTGTTTGATACTCAATTTACTTCATTTGTGCAAACTAATTGCTGCCTTATTTCTAAATATATTTAAGTTTGTGATATCTAATGTAGTCAATGTACTAAGCAATAAAGTTATTACATAAACAATATCTTAAGGTTTGTTAACATAATTTTTGTCTGTGTATTTCTAGTCATAGAGGTTTTATTATCTTATGAAATAGATTATTCCACTTATGATCAACTATTTGCAAATTATTTTTCTACATTTTCATCCTGATTCTATCTGCATTATACAGGATAAGTCCAATTTTCTGTTTTTCATGTGCTTGCTGAATAATTATAGTGAACAAACCCTTTACTTCCTCTTTTTTCCATTATAAATATTCCCTATTCAGTTAACTTTTTTCATGTGATATAGTTTCCACACATTTCAAGTTTTTCAATCTCCTTCATATAATGTGGTGACAAGAAATAGTAATAATGTTGCAGATGTTGTCTGATCAGTGCCAGGTACTATACAATTAATATATATACATATATATATGTACACACATCATATTTCTATTGACACAATTAACATCAACTTCACTCTTTGACAGCTTCTAATATACTTCTGGTTCATATTGTACCTGCATTTAACTAAAACTTCAAGATCTCTTTGGTTCAAGATCTTTTGCTACAAAAATGTCTGATACTCTAGTTCCCCTCAAGTCTATAGGTTCATTTATCAGGCAGCAAACATTTATTGAGTATTGGGTATATCAATGACACCTTGCTTAGTGCTAGAGGGTAGAAAGAACACAATGGAGGAGCTCATAGTCTCATGAAGGAGAGAGAGAGAGAGGGGGAGATAGAGATGGACATATATTTTTAGTCCATAGGGAGAAATGCAGCAAGAGAGGTATTTATAAGGAAGCCTTCCACCCAGTTAAGAGGACCAAGTGGTTACCAATGTGTGATAACAACTTTTTAAAAATTTATTTATTTTTTTAAATTTTATTTTATTTTTTCAGTGTTCCAAGATTCATTGTTTATGCACCACACCCAGTGCTCCATGCAACGTGCCCTCCTTAATACCCACCACCAGGCTCACCCATCCCCCTACCCCTCTCCCCTCCAAAACCTTCAGTTTCTTTCTCAGAGTCCAGTCTCTCATGCTTCATCTCCCCCTCTGATTTACCCCAATTCACTTTTCCTGTCCTTCTCCTAATGTCCTCCATGTTATTCCTCATGTTCCACAAGTAAGTGAAACCATATGATAATTGACTTTCTCTGCTTGATTTATTTCACTCAGCATAATCTCCTTCAGTCCCATCCATGTTGATACAAAAGTTTTAAGTAGAGATGTCAGTCATCAGATATTTAGGTTTGGAGCTGGTGAGAGAGGTCTGGGCTAAAGTAAAAGATTAGGAATATAGTAGATGGGTCATTTTGCATCCACTTATTCATTGTTTCTTATTTTGCTCTGGGGGTGTGAACATTTCCCCTTTGGGCACAGCCAGGTTTTTATTGCCAATCACCATGTTTTATTCTTGTCTTCCCTACCCATGTAACCTGGATTAGTGTTTGTATCTGCCAGACCAGTATGATGCTCACTCTCTAGAATTTCAGTCTTGACCCTGTTGCTGAAACAACTAGCAGTCAATTCATTCAAGTAGCTGGGCCCTGGGGAGACTGCCCCTCACTTCTTACAACCCTAGTGCTGCAATCTATCCAGGTCTTTCTTCTTAAACTAAATTCTCCAGCTTTCCTTCCAATTACGCAAATTACTTCTTATCCTTACCACAAATTCCTTTCCACTTTAAGTTGTCAAATTGTTTCCATTGCTTGCAACCACAAAATTCAATTACACAACTTACATATACAGGGTTGTATCAGCTTAATTTAGTAGTTAATGCTATAATAGAAGTGGATAGGAAAATCTTAAGACTACAAACTCTGGAATCAGTTTCTTGAATTTAAAAACTAGCTCTGTCACTAATTACCTTAGTAAACTTAAGCAAAGTACTTTATTTCTTTGAGCTCAGTTTTCATATCTATAGAATGGCATTTCTAATAATCCCACCTACCTAATGCAGGATTTTAAACACAAAAGGAGAAAATGTAAAACACTTAGCAAAGTGTCTGGCACATACAAAGTGCTCAATAAATGTTAGAATGGGGGCGGGGTTAAATGCTGCAAGAGCTAGTGTGGATATCAGTCTGGAAATATCAGAGTAGGGATAGAAGAGATAGGAAAGAGTGAAGTTATATAGTCAGAGGGAGGGATCATTCTAGTTAGAATTTGGGCAAATGCTATAGAGAGAACAAATAAAAAAAGGGCTAAAATGACAATCTTCAGCAACAAAAAAACTGAACAATACAATTTAAAAATGGGTAAAGGACTTGAATAAGACATTTCTACAAAGAAGATATACAAATGGCCAACAGGCACAAAAAGGAGTGTTCTATATCACCTGTCATTAGGGAAATGCCAATCGAAACAGCAATAAGATAACATTTCATACATATTAGGATGGCCACTATCCAAAAGAGAAAAAAGAAAAAAAAAACAAGAAAGAAAAACCTATAAAAAACCCCCAAAATAATAAATGTTGGCAAGGATGTGGAGAAATCGGAAGTTGTATGCATTGGTGGTCAGAAGTAAAATAGTGCAGCTGCTGTGGAAAACAATTTGGTAGTTCCCAAAAGTTAAACATAGAATTATTATCTTATGATCCGGCAGTTACACTTCTGCATATGTACACAAAACAACTGAAAGCAGAACAGATACTTGTATACCAATGTCTATAACAGTATTATTCACAATAGCCAAAAGGTGGAAACAACTCAACTGTCTATCAACTGATGGGTGGATAAACAAAATACAGCATGTACATATAATGGAATAATCCAGCCTTGAAAAGGAATGACATTCCGGTAATGTGCTACAACATGGGTCTACCTTGAAAACATGCAAAGTTAAATAACCCAGACACAAGAGGACAAATATTGTATGATTCTACTTACATGAGGTATCTATAATAGGCAAGTTCCTAATGACATAAGAAGAATGGGCTGAGAGTAGAGGAGAATGGGAGTTACTGTATAATGCATTCAGAATTTCTGTTTGTGATGATGAAAACTTCTGGAAATGGGATAGATAGTGGTGATGCTTTGCATGATACTGTGAATGTACTTAATGCCATAGAATTGTACAATGAGAAATTTTATGAGAAATTTTATGAGAAATGAGAAATTTTATGTTATATTTGCCATAACAGAAAAATGATTATTGCACATTAAGATACTATCAGTGATTTTTCTAGTAATTTTCAGAATTAAGGGCAAGAATCACTAGTTTACAGTGTGCTATGGGAAAAATGGGAAGCAAGGAATTAGAGTCACCAAGAATAGCCTCCTCCATAGGAGTTGGGTTCTGAAGGAAAGGATAGGTTCGGTGACAGCTATAGGGATAATGTGGAGTCAAGATAGGGTATCGAAGATATGTTGACATATTTGGACATATTTATGTGCTGAAGAGAAGCCAGCAAAGAGGGAGACGTTGATTATATAGTAGAAAGGGAGTTCATAGAACCTGGCCCTGAAGATGTAAACAGGAAAACGGAGGGAAGGAAGTCAGGTTCAGTGGAAATGAATGTAAATTTGTGGATTGGGTGGAAGGTTGAGGAATTTTACATGGCAAGCATTCATTTCTTCTGTGAAGTAGCAGGCGAGGCTGCTAATGAGAGTGAGGCATGTGAAACAAAGGAGAGAGCTGGGTGTTTGAAACAGCTGCTGAGAGTTGGGGAGGGACCTGATCAATAATAAGTAAGAGGAATGCTATTTGTGTTGCGTGTACAGGAATTGAGAATCATAATTTCTTATGTGATTGTATAATGTTTCTCCATTTATTGCAAGCAGCCTTAGGGAGTACAGGAACAGGAAGATTATTCGGTTCACTTTGTGTAGGATTTTTGGGCAGGGGCAATAGGACATGTAGATGAGGAAACTGATATCCAGTTTTGGTGGGAGAATAGTTCAAGTGATTGGGGTCCATGCTGATTAAAGAAAGAAGTCAAATGAGGAGGAAAACAGACAAATCATAGGTAGTTTTTCTGACAAGGCTAGTAGAATTCTGTTTCTCTTCATGAAACTGATGTGAAAAGATAATTGGCTTTAGAAACCAGAAATCCTGGGTTCTAGACTCAGTTCTGCCACTAACCAGGTGTATCACATTGATCAAGTCATTTTCATATCACTGGACCTCAGTTTCCTTGATGGTGAAATGGGACTGGGTCAGATTATATCTGAATCTCCTTCTAGTTCTAATATTCTGGGACCATATGTCAGACAATTTGCCTGATTAGTAATTTTCAACAGCCCCTGGAGTGGGAAACCCTTTTATATAGACTTTTTCTTAACATTGGAATAGATGTTTCTTTTCCAAAGAACTTGGCCCTTTACACACTGTCAGGGGAAGATGTAATCCATGTCAGCCAATAATAAGACAACATCAGAGTTCAAGTGTCCAAGCCATTTACCCCACTTCTGCTCATCTGTGTTGGCGTTCCTATTGTATGAGTCATCTCAGGAAAGTTTAGCTGCTTTCATTAGGGCACAGCCCTGAACCCTGCTCTTCTTTTTCCCCTGTGGGCTTTTTTTTTTTGTTTCATTTCTTGGTCTACCTTCTAGCCTATAATTGAATAAATCAGAAGATATTTATCAAGGACTTCATGAAGGGCCCTGCTCCATGCTAGGATATTGGGAATTCAGTATAGTTATACCACAGCTGTTTCACCCTATGAAATTTATATTCTGGGTGGGGAGTTAAAACCCAAGCCCATGAAATCTTAATAAATAACATGAAACAATGTATAATTAAGTGCCAACATTCAAATTAAAAATATCCTGGGTTTCCAGGATTCCAGCAGTAACAGGTGTTCATTGATATTTGGGGGCAAATGGGATTTGAACTAGGTTTTAAACACTGGGTAAAATTTGGTGAGAAGTCTCTCTAAATTGTCAGAATCAGGCTTGGTAGTGGGAAGGACCTTGCTGTGGTCTTGTCAGCCATTTTCTGCCTCTCTTTTTCACCTGTAGTTTGTTGACAGTTCCCTTTTTCAGTTCTCTTATCCAGTTTTTTTCTCATCTATCCATAGCTCTTGATACTTTATACAGATATCTGGATGGATTTTTCTGTTTAAAACTAAGCCAAAGCCCCTCTTCAGGTTTGGGGGTGAGGTTGTGGAGTCAGCTGCTCAGATTGCCAAGCCCTCTCCATTTTTGGCAGGTACTCTCAGGAATTTATTATGTTAAAACAGCTCCCCTACCATTTATAGTACACCTGTTATGTGATGATAAGCATGCATTCCAAAATAGCACTTCCTTTTCCCACACCTTTCCCATGTCATATATAAAAGCAAACTGGAACAAGGTAAAATTGTATCCATACAAAAGGGATAGAAATGCTTTCTTTTTGATGGCAATATGGAGCTGGACGTGAGGTGGGATTACATTGCTTGTAAGAGGCAAAATTCTCACTGCAAAGTGGCTTTCAGATGAATCTAAGACTATAGAGGACATGAGGCATAGCACTTAATTTAAGCATTAACTGAAAGTTCTCAGAATTGATTAGCTTTAACTCCATGCTTTGACCTTGGGAGTTGTAATGCGCAGAACCTTGGTGTGTGGAGATCATCATCCCTTGAATTTTTATGTCCTCACTGAAATTTAATTCCCTTAAAATGTAGAATGTTTCAGATGGAGAGTGAATTTGCCTGCACAGACCTCTTTAGGATACTGTGGTAGAACAGAAAAGAATTTGAGACAGTTCCCACTTTTATGAAATTGATGGAGGCTAACAGTACACAAATGGAGAAATGACATAATAAAACTTACAAAGAAGTCTATAAACCAGAACAATATAAAATAATAATAATAATTATTATAATAGCAAATACATGTTGAGCACTTACTATGTGTTAGGCACTATCTTAAGTTTACTAAAGCTAAGGGGTAGGGTGTGGATTAATAGAGGAACATGAATTTGTGAGGCTGGGGCCTTTACAGTGCTCTTACTCTAATTTTTTTCCACCTATCACTTGCGCTTCAGATCTATTCATCCCTTCAGGTGCAAAAATAATAAATTTCATTTCTTCAGAGAAAACTTTCTCAATATCTAGAACTACATTTTCAATATAGATGCTACTAGCTGGATATTTAAATCAATTAAAATTAAATAAATTGAAAAATTTAATTTCTCACTTGCCCTAGACATGTTTCATATATTTATTAGTCATGAGTAGCTAGTGGCTATAATATTGGACTGTGCAGATAGAGGACATTTCAGATATAGAATGTGCTATTGGACAGTCTTAGCTATTGTATAGATAACCATAACACATAGCTTCCTTATAACAATCAATATACCTAAATTACATGTACAACCTCTGTCTTCTCTTCTGGATTATATACCCTTTGGAGTACAGACTTTCTATCCTCCTAAATGTGGTACATTCATTATTCAGCACAGTATCTAGCATGTCTGATGTCTGATGCACATAATTTTGACCATTTACCAATACATAGGAAGACATTAATAACTGCCTCGATGAATCAGAAAATGTCTCCCAGAAGATATAACATTTGGGCTGAATTTGGAAAGGTGAATATGAGCTTGCCAGATTGAAAAGGAGACAGGAAAAGGGAATCACTTGATGTGCCTACAGGAAATACAGTGGATTAGGAAATTGGCAACATAGTTGTGGAACCCAGGAGAGAGATTAGGGTTGCAGATACAAACTGAAGGGTAGAGTTGTCAACTTTTAGATTGGTGGAAGCCATGGGAGTCACATGAGAGAACGTGTAGTATAAGAAAAGATGGGGACGAAATTCATATACTGGAGAATACTAACTTTTACAGTATCCAAACAGCAGGAAAAAAACCAATGAAGCCAGTTGAGAAGGAGCAATCATAGAGACAAAGGAAAAGGAAATTTTAAGTAGGAAGTGTCAGTAGAAGTCATGGAAGACTCAGTGTTGGTCATTAGCACCTAGGGGTATGCTAATAACAAATCCTATTCTTTTCACATTCTGTAGCACAGTCAACACGGACACTAAATCAGCAAAGTCTAGCCATGATAAACATTTTCAGCACTAGTAGATCTTCCTTCCTATTTTTTCTAGGTCAGAAACTACTCTCCTATTCTCTCCTGTCAAAAGGAAAGACTTTACAACTCACTGTCAGGAAGGTGCATCTGATTGATAGCAACTTCACATTGAGGGACATAAGGATCATTACTTTGCAGGGACAGGTGTCTAAAGCTGAACTTACCCAGTGACTCCTTAAAAGAGAGAACCAAAACAAACAAACAAACAAACAACCCCCCCCAAAAAAAACAAAAACAAGGGCTAGATGCTAAAGAGAGGCTGATTATGGTTCTAATGTTGGACTGTTAATTTCCTGAGCGTAGGATGTTTTATCATCTCTGGGCAATGCCTGACATATAGAGGAGACCTTTAATATCTGTCACACTGGTAAACTGAATGATTCAAATAATTAATTGGACTGTCTTATGAGTTAATGAATTGTCTGTCACTGAAAATATTTGAACATAAGTTATATATCCCCTAAAAGAGTGCAATAGGTAGACTCCATGCATTAGAGAAGATTGAAAGAGTACTTTGATGCCCTCCTATTCCACTATGCTGTGGTCATATGCAGTGAGACTTGTGATGGACAGAAACTTGAAATTCAAACATACTCTCTTGCTGAAAGTGCAAAGGCATAGGAAAAAGGAAATGATAAGAAAATGATGAGTTTTCTGAACATCTGGCATTCATATTCCTCCACTTGTCAGGCATCTTACACATAGAAAATCACTGTAACAGAACTGAGTATAAGAAAATATAATCCACAGAACATGCTCAGTCTTTTGACCCCCCCCCCAGCTGTATCCTTTGGCTGAGTGCACCCTGTCTTGTCCCTGTGTCCCAAGCAACAGCAGGTTGGCTAGATGAAGACATATCCCAGATCTCCAATATAGCTCAGAAAAACACTGGTGAGGTTGATTCATAAATGGGAATCTTTGTCCCGAGTGTTAATTTTGAAAAATAAACTGTAAACACCTGAGAAAAGTCTAATGGTTTTGGTCTTGTATTTCAGCAGAATTGAAATTTGCTACAAGGAATCTGGAAGTGTGATGATGATGGAAGGGAAGTAATTATTAAGATGCACAGGGCCTACCTGTTAGAGTGCTGATAACTCTGGAATTCTATCTTCACTGACACTTCCAAGTTGTTACCTAAAGAGAAGACAGACAAGAGTTCAAAATGAGTCTTACCCTTGATTCCAGAATACATATCCAGAATATTTACTGGCATACTTAAAAAAAGTTCTATTGGCATACTAGTTATTGTAGACAATAGACAAGAGTTGAAAGCATGAGTTCTGACAGTTGCCAACCTAGGTTTGACTAGCTTTATGACTTTTGGCAAGTTGCTTACCTCCTCTCCAAAATTCAGTTTCTTCATCTGTAAAATGGGAATACTAATATATATCTCATGGTTGCTGTTAACAGCAAAATTAGCTATTAATTCTATACAAAGGGATAAATTTATAACTTGAGTCTTGAAAAAAGGATATTTCAGAGCACTCAATATAGTAATTTTCATGAGAATTGAAAGTTAAACATAAAGAAAATGGCTAAATATATTTTGCCATGCTTACAGGGGGGACTGAGAAATCCCCAACCAAATCTAAGAGCTTTCCAATGGAATAAGATTTTTTCCAGCTTTGCCCCCTCTCCCGTTGCCTGTTTAGATGACTGGGAAAGCTGATAGCAAGCAAGTGCTACTCCTTTGGAATTGATGAGTCAGAGGCAGAGAGTAAAGAGCAATCTGCTAAGCCTCTCTGACCCTGAGTCCCCCTCCTCCTGGGTTCTTACTGACTCTTGCCCAGTTTTGCATTATTTCACCATGGAGACAAATACTCTGGAGAGAAACACGATTTGCTGGGCTTGTTTATTGCTGCAATAACATCTGACAGGTGTTGCACAGCTGCCTTCTTTCTAGCTGCCCCCTTGTCTCCTTTTACTTTGAATAAACCTAGTTAGTTACCTCACACCCCATTCCCACTGTGGACAGGACAGTTGTCTCACACCTTGGTCCTTGGTTGCCGAGGACCAAGCTGTGACAATACTGCCACTTCCCCAGTGTGACACTATTGCTCAGTGTTCATAAACTGAGCTTTGGCATCAGACAACCATGGTTTCCATCTTAGCTCTTGGTGCCTACCTAACTTCTCTTACTCTCAGCTTCTGTTCCTAAAACCAGGGTAATAGCATCTCACGTTTGTAGAAATCAGAGAAGACGGTGGCTTTGAAATAGGCGTTTGTTAACTTTTAAGGTTATTATTATTAAAAATGCTCTCAGGGGGCACCTGGGTGGCTCAGTGGGTTAAAGCCTCTGCCTTTGTCTCAGGCCATGATCTCAGGGTCCTGGGATGGAGCCCCGCATTGGGCTCTCTGCTCGGCGGGGAGCCTACTTCCCCCTCTCTCTCTGCCTGCCTCTCTGCCTCCTTGTGATCTCTCTCCCTCTGTGAAATAAATAAATAAAATCTTAAAAAAATGCTCTCTAAATAAATAAAATCTTTAAAAAAAATGCTCTCTAGGGCTTTGAATCTGCTTTTAGAACAACCCACTCTGGATTCCTGGTAAAAGTATGAACTCTGAAAGTAACTTGCTTACACTCTTGGTTATGTTCTTATTTATGTATGTGCCTCTTCCTGTAGGCAAAATGCCTGGCCAAACTATTGATTGAAAGACTCTGTATTCTCTTTTGCTGCATTTATTATTGCTCATGAATCTATGGGCTAGCTAGGTAGTTCTGGGCACTGCTTAACTGATCACTGCTTAGTTCTGCTGAGTTCACTAATGCATCTTCCATGTACTATTGGGTTGGTTAGGAACAGAATGTTTTAGCAGGATCTCACTCAGGTGGTCAGCTGATAGTTCAGGTGATGTGGTGGAAGACTGGGCTATGTGTTTTTTCTCATCCAGCAGGTCAGTCCAGTATTATCCTTCTGCTGGTAGGCAGTTCCAAGAGGAAGAGGTAAAGCATTCAAGGTTTTTCATGGCTTATGCTTAGAACTAGCATGCAGTCACTTCTATGCCATTTTATTGGCCAAAGCAAGTCACAAAGTCAGCCCAGATTCAAGAGATTAAAAAACTGATCTCACCTAATAAAAGGGAAAATCTGCAAAAGCATATTGCAAAGGGCATGGATAACAAGAAGTTGTGAACATTTGGAGTCATTAGTCTATCACATCCTCATATTAAATTAGTCCTTAGCCCATCCTTGTCTCAGTAACTGCTACATAAAGCTGAACTATTAATCCACTCTATTCCATCCACGGGCTAAAATTATTAGCTTTTTACAGTATTTTAGCTCTCATTGTCCTCGCACCAGTGGAAAAGAAGATGTACACAGTATTTCGAACAACTCAGAGTGACCATTCCTTCATTTCTGCTTCTCCTTTTCTCTCACTCTCCTACCCCCTACTGAATGTTCTTTGACCTGGGTAACCTATTCTGAAGAGTGTAAAGCAAATATAGAAAGTGGTAGGGTGAAAACAGGGGAGTTAAACCCCAAATTCTAAAAGTTCTCTGTTCTCTGTTTGCTCTTGGAATCACCTCATAATTAAAATAATGCACAGTTGTCACTTGATATTCAGTTTTGAGAAACAGTTTATCTTTTTTCCTTCTTTCTATATCTATCAACAATATTTGTTTCTCACCATGGGGTTATTGTTGAAATTCTTTTTCCATACTGAATGTATTTTTAGTCTTTCTAGATCCAACATAGCCAGCATATCAGGGCTCACTTCCCAGAGGGCAATTCTGTACATGGTCTGTGGATGTCACTTATGTGTCTGGAAACATAAAACATGGTCAGGAGGAGGGGAAATGGACAGCAAAGCACCAAAGGAAATGTGTGAATGTCAGTCATGGGGAGTGATGGTCAGGGACCAGTAAAAGAAAGGCAAAAACACACAAACACCTACCCTGGAAGGATAGGTGTGTGTCTAAGCATGTGTCTCAGGGAATTAAGTTTACAAAGTGACATGAAAAGCTAGAAGCATGATTCCTACATCCACAGATTTTACAATTTGTTTATAAAGATGGGTCCTCATGAAATAACAGACAATGGCATAAGAAAAGATATCATTATGTGTACAATAGAGAGGAATGCATTATAAAGAACAAAGAATTGTAAGGATGGCCTGGAGTGGCTAAGGAAGGCCGACAAACTCTGGTAAGCTGAAAATATAGGTTATTTTCTGAGATGAATCAGAATGCTTGGGTCTCAAACAGGGGACAAAGGAATCAAGGAGACTCCATGTTCTTCCTTAATTTTTTAATAATTTGCTGATTCAGAGACTAATTGAGCTTCAGAGTTGGAGGAGACTTTAGATATCATCCAGAAAAAATGCCATCTTGCCATCCAAATTTCAAAATGTTGAAAGCCTTCTTCCATAAACCTTTCCCTCAGCCCTTGACTAGACTGGCAATACTCCAAACCTTATTGTATGGAAAACTGACGGTCTGTTTATGTCTCTGCTGACACACCCTGAAATAGGGGAAACTTAAGGCTTCTTGGAAGGAGACAGTTCATTACCCTAGCCAGCACAGACCCATCACCTCTGCTTCAAAGCTTTCATTTTACATCTGAATCAAAGGTTGGCCTAACCATGGAACACAGCCCTTCCCTTCCTTTTTTTTTCCCCCTGTCAAAGTGAAAAATGGCTGGGTGGGAGCTCCAATTATGTGGAACATGTTGGCACTGTTTTCATGCCCAAGAAAATTGGTGTAACCACTGTCCTTGAAGCAGATGAGGTGATGCTATGGTGACCAGAGAGAGGGGTTGGTTGGCTCAGCAGGAGCAACAAAACCTAAAGCATTTGCACAGTACTTTGTCAGTTTAAGGAAACATATATTATTTCATTTGTATCTTGTTCAACTTAATATTCTAGACCTAATAACTATTTCATCTGCTCTCATTTCTCACACTAATAACCAAGGTTAGGGAAGCTAAGTTGACTTAAGTAGGTTAGTAATCAATATCTAGAATCTAGATTTCCCCCCCAACTTTTAGTTTAGTGTTATCTTTACTATAATGTGATAATTTTTTCTTATTAGCTCATTCTATGATTTTTAAAATTTATTTGGTAGGTTACCTTCTGAAAAAAGTCTCCAAAATAAATAAATGTCATCAGTCTTTGTCCTTTTCATAAGGAAACTGAAAAGATTCCAGTGATTTGTCCCACAAAGTCAACTATAACTCTGCCTTTGGGAGGCCCTTTGTCTCACAAAATCTGCCCTGTCATCCATTTCGAAATTTTAAAATGTACAATAAACCTATGGGAGAGAAAGTATTTTAAAATTCAAGCAATTTAGTTCCTATTCTAAAAATATGGGACTATTGCTTGTTAATGCTGACAACATCTCAGTGAGGTAAGGAGGTCAGGAACACTATTATCTCTCTGTTTTTAAAAGCAAGTACACAGAGAGGAAATAACTTGCCCAAGGACATGGTGACTCAGTCAGCAGAGGAGCCAGGATGAAAACAGCTCTCATTTTTTACTTTCAATACACACCAAGACCATGATCCACATGGGTTACAGAATTATAGCCCTTCACAAACAAGCACATATTAGTCAGACATGGAAATAATTATGTCCCTTTTACATTTTGAACAGAAAGTGAACTGTCAAAGATATTGGCAAAAGGAAAGCCAAAGATTCCTAAAGACTTTTTCTTTTCTTTTTTTTTTACTTTTATTTCTAAGTCACAGATGTCTAGTCTGAAAATGGGAAAAAACCTTTCCTTGTCTTTTCTCTCAGGCCTGGCCTCACATAACACCTACTACCACACCCCTGTGGAGAGAAGGATTACACTTTCCACTATTCCCTAGGGTAGATTTTGTTCTTTTAAAATAAACAAACACTTGAAAACTTTTTTTCTTCTAATATTAGCTTTGGTCTTGAACCAGAATTGATTTGGCATTGAGTAACTAGAAAGGATGAATAGTAATTTCAATGAGTAGTTGAAGAAATTCTCTTTTGACAGAATCTTTTAGAATCACCATCCAGTATGATGAACCGTAAGAGGGAGTAATTTTGACGGAGAGAAATAACAACAGGAGTTAACTACTCATCACCCTCCTTGGCTGTGGTCACATAATGATGCCAAAGGAGGCAGCTGCCTACGTGCCTATTTCTCTAGACTATGTGCCATGAGTTTGGTTGTGTAATAATAAATTAACTTTTTTTAAAGAACTCACATAATGGTTGCCCTTTTCAATTCACATGAATATTATGCACAGTGTCTTAATAGAGGCCCTAACTCTACCCTTCCTAGTACTTCAATTTCTATGCTTCCAAATTAAGTCTCTTTCTTATATACTGCTAGCAATTTGGATTAACTGGTAAGTTAGTTACTTGCTGAAATGAGTCTTTGCTATTTGATCCTCTTCCTGTAACATGTGTATTTTTTTCTTGGAGGTAATGTGTCATCAAGACTGTATTAATAGGATAAACAGTTATGATTAGATCTAGTATGATGATGGAGACCTCTTAATCTAGTGATCCAGGAAACACAATTATTAAGAGAAAATATGAAGGGGCAAGTGGAGCTGTGAATTGCCCTCTAAGGTCTTCTAAGACTGTCATATCAAAATACCATAAGCTAGGTGGCTTAAATAACAGAAATTTATTTCTCACAGTTCTGGAAGCTAGGAAACCTAAGATCAAGGTGCTAGTAAGGTAGGCTTCATTCTAAACCTCCTTTACATGGCTTGCAAGTGTCCACCATCTCACTGTGCACTCACATGACCTCTTCTTGTGTACACACGGGTTGGGAGAGAACAAGCAAACTGGTCTTATAACGCCATTAATCTTATCAGATCAGGGCCTCATACTTATAATCTCATTTAATCTTAATTCTTTAGAGACCTCTTTTCTAATTACAGCCATACTGTGGGTCAGGGATTCAACATAGAAATTTTAGAGGACACAAACACTCGGTCTGTAACAAGCCCAGAAGTGCCATAACAAATTCCCAAAGTATGAATATACTTTATTCTACTTTATTCCTAAAGAACAGTCAAATGTTTCTCCTCATAATGTCATGAAAGAGTATACTTCAGATCTATGCTTGTAGATAAAATATGTATTGATACATCAAAGACTAAGGCAAAGAAATACTTTTTTAAAAATTCAAAATGTAATTGTTTCCTTAAAATATAGGAGGGAGTTAGGTGGGAATATCCCATAGTCCACAGTCCTGCTTGAGGCTGCAGGAAAAGTCAACGGTGTCAAACATCCATGCATTCTAAAGAGTGATGCTAGACTATGCACTCAGGACTTGCTAAGAGATGGTGAGAGTGGTTCTGTGACTTATCATTCACCTCCAGTTTAATAATAAGAAAAGAGGTGTGATAGAGGTGATAGACTAGGGGTAGATTTCTTGGAAGAAAGCTATAGGTTTGATAGGAAGGTCTGTGCTTATCACCCCCACTCAAGCCAAACAGTTGATGCTTTAGGAGCACCATGTATGGAGATTATCTATAAGAAAGGAGCCAACAGCTCACCACTTGGATTAAATCACATCTAGGCAAGCCTCTTGCTGGGCTTAAGGGAAAGTGGGAAGAGAACACTGTTGGAAAATTTGGGAGGACCTAATCTTACATCCTAGAATTTGGAGTGTCTTGTATTTGTCACTTGTCTACAGTAGCCTACCATCCAGGGGCTAGCTGTAGCTTTCTCTAATGGCAAAGCAAGGATGAAAGGCTACCTTGGAGATGGTATGTTACTCCAGATGCTGAATGTTCCCATGAGCTAGGTAGATCTTATGAAAGTTGGTTGGACTAGAGCCATCCCCAAAGGACACTTTGGTAGAGCACTGCCAGATGATGGGAAGCAACCCCAGCTATAGGAGTTTACACTGTTTAGGGCATAAGTGAAGGAGAGTCAAGTAGGCCAGACTGAAAGTGCAGCTTGTGACCTGGAAGAACACAGCATCAGAGGTCTATGAAGGATCTCATGTCAGGAAGAGCTAGCATCTGGACATCTGCTGAAACAATAACAGCAGTCACCTCAGACTTCTCTCTCTCCCTTTTCCCATCCAGGAGTTGCTGGAGGCAGCTAGGGGGTGAGAGGTCAAGAGTGGTTTACTTAATATCAGAAAATGGGATTGCAAGTGACTGGAAGAGCTATGAGGTCTGCCTGAGATATCACTCATGGGTGTGGATGGGAGGTCCAAAAGAGATGGTTTGGAAAACCACATGGAAGAAAAGCTGTTTTCTGTCAGAGCCCTACCAAGTCCAGACTATTCTATAAACCAGTAATACTTAAATTTGTTTGCATCATAGGATATTTTCCTGGAAAGACTTTGTAAGTAAAATTATATGAGAAACTTAGTAATTTTTAAAATTCTCTAGAAGAATTTACAACTGAGTCCTCTTCATCTAAATACTTTTATTTGAAAACAAAGTTTTGGATAAAAGTTCCTCTTTGGAAACTTAAAAAAAAAAAAGCCTCTTTCGGGACACCTGGATGGCTTAGTGGGTTAAGCCTCTGCCTTCAGCTCAGGTCATGATCCCAGGGTCCTGAGATCGAGTCCTACATCAGGCTCCTTGCTCAGCGGGGAGCCTGCTTCTCCCTCTGACTGCCTGCCACTCTGCCTGCTTGTGCTCTCTCTCTCTGACAAATAAATAAATAAAATCTTTATTTAAAAAAAAAGCCTCTTTCTCATTAAGAAGTGGTTCCACTTGACAATGCCTAAAGCTGTCTTTTAGTATTATTAATTATACAGTCCAAGAACTTAATTCCAAATGGAAAAGGTAACTTCTTTCTCTCTCTAAACATGCACATACAAATATATATTGTATATGTGTATATAAATATGTAAAAATGTGTGTGTTGACATGTCATCTTCAGGCTATAGTCCTCAGATATTTAACTAAACCCTAATCTAGGTGTTGCTTTGAAGGGAGTTCGCAGATTTAATTAATATCTATGATCAGTTGACTTTAACTCAGAGAGATTATCCTGGACAGTCTGCCTGAAAGACCTTATAGTAGGACTGAAGATAACCGGAGAAAAAGAATTCTGCCTGTGGACAGCTGCTTCAACCTGAGCCTTGAGTTCCAGCCTCTGTGATCTGCCTTTCCTGATGGCCAGTCCTACAGAATTTGAACTACTCACCCAACTGCCCCAATCACACAAGTGAATAAATCTGTGTGCATGTGTGTGTGTGTTTCCACTTCTCTGACTGAATATATATATATATATATATACATATTGTATGTATATATATATATTTTTCCCCTCCCCCAGAGGATTATATGAGTAACCAACTACCCCAAAACAGCCTATTTTAGTCAGGTCTACCCAGTTAAGAGTACCATAAAGTGAAAAACAAAACAAACCCAAAAATCAGTGAAGATAAACAAATACAAAGCTTATACTTATGGTGAGTGAAAAATTATAATGTTGGTTTCAGTGAACAGTTTCATCTAGGTGGCAGTAATATCTAAGATAACTTGAAAAGGTTAGTTAAAAGAACTTCAGTTTTTGTAGTTTGGCTTACTGGAACATTTAAAAATTACATATTTGGAAGTTAATATCCCAACTCTCCAGAGCCAGACTCTCTGGGTTCATACTTCAGTTCCACTTTTTAGTAGTAATGTGGCCCTAGGCAATTTAGCTCTGTGCCTCTTTTATAAAATGGTGATCAGCACTGATGCTTTATCCAGGGGGTTGCAGTGAGGATTAGGTGAGTTAATACATGCAAAGAACTTATGACAAAGCATGGCACGTGGGAAGAACAAAATGTTAATTATTACTTTGTATTATTTTGTATTATTGTGTTTGTTTTCATAAATGTACTTAGTTTGGGAAATCACCTGAATCACAATATGCTGTTAGAGTTGAATATAATACTCTAGAGACCATAAAAATGAAAAAGAAAATGAACTGTTCTACCTACATATTTCAAAGGACAAAGTTTTCACAATGTTAAGTGTTAAACTTATAAAAACATCAAAAGTCCATTTTTCAAAATGTTGTCCTTTATTACTTTGGTGTGCATCCTGTTAAGTTGAAGGGCTTTGCCCCCTTCCCCTAAGAAATAATGTCAGGTAGAGTTGCATCTTTTCTGTTTATTTTATTTTCTAAAATATCCAATAACCTTCAGTTATAGCTGGTGATGCCCAGATCTTTCTTCTCATGGTAATACAAATTGAAAAAGCAAGTTTGTACGGTCATTTGTAGACAAACATTTCTCTAATCTGGACAGTTTTGCTTCCTTTTTAGAAAAAAACCCAAATGTGATATGCCCTAAAACCATGACTTATGATTCAGAGGAGTGGAAGTACTGCCATTTCTGAGGCTTCAGATATGAAGTTTGCCTGGATCCATGTGGTGCTCAAGCTGACTTTTGCTGCTCTGTCTCAAGGAAGGACATCTACTGTAGTGACTGCATGAGGCTGTTATGCGTTGAACTGTGTCCCTGAAAAAGGTGTTGAAGTCCGAATTCCCAGGACCTGTGAATGTGACCTGATTTGAAAATAGGGTCTTTGCAGATGATCAAATTAAGATGAGGTTATTAGTGTTCTTATAAAAAGGGGACATTTGGACACAGATATACCCACACAGGGATTGTAAACCTTACAGTTATGCTGCCACTAAGCCAGGGAACTACCAGAAGCTAGGGGAGAGGCCTGGAACCAATCTGCCCTAGAGCCTTCAGAAGGAGCATAACCCTGCTGACAACTTAATTTTGGACTTCTGGCCTCTAGAACTCTGAGAAAATAAATTTCTGTTGTCTAAACCAGTCAGTTTCTGGTACTTTGCTACAACAGCCCTAGAAAAGTAGTACAGGTTTATAACTTAGGAATCTATGCTTTTCATGGTGAAACCCTTGATAATTCTGTATTGCAAATTCTATTTTGGATGATTTTAAAATAAGTTATGAGGGACTGAAAATTGTCTAGGCCACATCCCTGGAGGACTTTATTCCAGAAAGGGAAATTAAAGAGTCATTCAGACTAATAAATATACTGAGCCTTTGCCCTATGACATCTGTATTCAATGTGTCTCATCTGTATTTGATGAGCCTAGCCTGTGGCAGTCACCTATAACTTATGAGATGTAAAACCCTGTTGGGCTCAGATGTGACAGAGAAGAGTCCATCATTCATTCATATCTATTTTATTAAACCTTAGTATATTTAATGTGCCAATATTCAGAGTAATAAAGACAGAGCCATGAGTAAAAGTCTGCTGGGAAGTTGGTAATAAAACTACTTTTGTGGGTGATACAGCAATTTCACCCACTCAAATCCAGCTGTAAAATCCTCTTCACAGGGACAAGATAACAAAGGCTCTGCAGTTTGACATACATATTTCCCCTTCTGTCATAATTGCCCCGCCGGTCAGTGTGTAGGAACTATTACTTTGCTTTGTTTGTCCCTCTGGGAACAAGTTTTCCTAAGAAAAGGGGAGAAAAGACAACAAGGTTGTTGTTTGAGTGTGGAAATGCCATTGTGAATAAAGAAAGAAAGAAAATTGCTCCGACTTCTGGTACAGTGTGTAGTTGCAATTCTACACATAGATTAGTTTAACATAGCCAGGGCAGCTTGATTAAATTACACATATCAAAGTGAAGATGCTCTTGGCCACTGAGATTCAAAAGGGAAGGAATTTTTATGACTGAATTGAAGCAAATCTGAAAAGTGAGGAGCCCTGACTAAACCCTACTTCACCATGCCATTAAAATCACTGTTTGGTGTTAGTTTCTGAACTATAAGGTATGAGTCATGATTTAAAATATGAATAAATAAATCCTGAAGAATATGGGCTTGCAAAATAACATGCATCAATTCCCTTTAATGGAAAAATTTAGCTGATATATTCTTAAGGCTTACAAGTGAGATGTAAAGTCACATACCACTAGTGTACATTTGCTATGTATAAGGACATTGCTGGTTGAAGTGGTGATCAAAAACCTCCCAAAAAATGGGAGTCCAGGACCTGAAGGATTCCCTGGGGAATTTTACCAAACATTCAAAGAAGAAATAATACCTATTCTCCTGAAGCTGTTTCAAAAAAATAGAAACAGAGGGAAAACTTCCAGACTCTTTCTATGAAGCCAGCATTATCTTGATCCCCAAACCAGGCAAAGACCCCATCAAAAAGGAGAATTTTGGACCAATATCCCTGATGAACATGGATGCCAATNTTCTATGAAGCCAGCATTATCTTGATCCCCAAACCAGGCAAAGACCCCATCAAAAAGGAGAACTTTGGACCAATATCCCTGATGAACATGGATGCCAAGTTTCTCAACAAGATCCTAGCTAATAGGATCCAACAGTACATTAAAAATATTATCCACCATGACCAGGTAGGATTTAGCCCTGGGATGCAAGTGTGGTTCAACATTCACAAATCAATCAATATGATAGAACAAACCAATAAGAGAAGAGAGAAGAACCACGTGGTCCTCTCAATTGATGCAGAAAACGCATTTGACAAAATATAGCATCCATTCCTGATTAAAACTCTTCAAAGTATAGGGATAGAGGAAACATTTCTCAACTTCATAAAATCTGTCTATGAAAAACCCACAGCAAATATCATTTTCAATGGAAAAACTTACAGCCTTCCCATTGAGATCAGAAACATAACAAGGATGCCCACTCACACCACTGTTGTTCAACATAGTACTAGAAATCCTAGCAACAGCAATCACAGAACAAAAAGAAATAAAAGGTATTCAAATTGGTAAAGAAGAAGTCAAACCCTCTCTCTTCGCAGATGACATGATACTTTATATGGGAAACCCAAAAGACTCCACCCCCAAACTGCTAGAACTCATATAGCAATTCAGTAATGTGGCAGGATACAAAATCAATCCACAGAAATCAGTTGCTTTCTTATACACTAGCAATGAAAATATAGAAAGGGAAATTAGAGAATTGATTCCATTTACTATAGCACCAAGAACCAAAAGATACCTTGGAATAAACATAACCAAAGAGGTAAAGGATCTGTACTTGAGGAACTACAGAACACTCATGAAAGAAATTGAAGAGGATACAAAAAGATGGAAAAGCATTCCATGCTTGCGGATCAGAAGAATAAGCATTGTTAAAATGCCTATACTGTCCAGAGCAATCTATACTTTCAATGCCATCCCAATCAAAATTCCACTGGCATTTTTCAAAGTGCTGGAACAAACAATCCTAAAATTTCTATGAAACCAGAAAAGACCCCGAATTGCTAAGGAAATGTTGAAAAAGAAAACAAAGCTGGGGGCATCACGTTGCCTGATTTCAAGCTTGACTACAAAGCTATGATCACCAAGACAGCATGGTACTGGCACAAAAACAGACACATAGACCAATGGAACAGAGTGGAGAGTACAGATATGGACCCTGAAATCTATGGTCAAATAATCTTCGACAAAGCAGGAAAAAATATCCAGTGGAAAAAGGACAGTCTATTCAAAAAATGGTGCTGGGAAAATTGGGCAGCTATGTATAGAAGAATGAAACTCGACCATTCTCTCACACCATACACAAAGAGAAACTTGAAATGGATGAAAGACCTCAACGTGAGGCAGGAATCTATTGAAATCCTAGAGGAGAACACAGGCAGTAACCTTTTTGACACTGGCCACAGCAACTTCTTTCAAGACATGTCTCCAAAGGCAAAGGAAACAAAAGCAAAAATGAACTTTTGGGACTTCATCAAGATAAAAAGCTTCTTCACAGCAAAGGAAACAGTCCACAAAACAAAAAGGCAACCCACGGAATGGGAGAAGATATTCACTAATGACACTACAAAGGGCTGATATCCAAGATCTATAAAGAACTTCTCAAGCTCAATGCCCAAAAAACAGATAATCATGTCAAAAAATGGGCAGAAGACATGAACAGACACTTCTTCAAAAAAGACATACAAATGGCCAACAGACACATGAAAAAATGTTCATCATCACTAGCCATCAGGGAAACCCAAATCAAAACGACATTGAGATACCACCTTACACCAGTAAGAATGGCCAAAATCAACAGGAGAAGAAACAAGTGTTGGAGAGGATGTGGAGAAAGGGGAAACCTCTTTCACTGTTGGAGGGAATGCAAGTTGGTGTAGCCACTTTGGAAAACAGTGTGGAGATTCCTCAGAAAATTAAAATTAGAGCTACCCTATGACCCTACAATTGCACTAGTGGGTATTTACCCCAAAGATACAGATGTAGTGAAAAGAAGGGCCATATGCACCTCAATGTTCATAGCAGCAAGGTCCACAATCGCCAAACTGTGGAAAGAGCCAAGATGCCCTTCAACAGATGAATGGATAAAGAAGATGTGGTCCATATATACAATGGAATATTACTCAGCCATCAGAAAGGATGACTACCCAACTTTTGTATCAACATGGATGGGTCTGGAGGAGATTATGCTGAGTGAAATAAGTCAAGCAGAGAAAGTCAATTATCATATGGTTTCACTTCCTTGTAGAACATAAGGAATAAAATAGAGGACTCTAGGAGAAGGGAAGGAAAAGTGTATTGGGGTGAATTGGAAGAGGAGGTGAACCATGAGATACTCTGGACTCTGAGAAACAAACTGAGGGGAGGGGGGAGGGTGATGGGTGGGCCTGGTGGTGGGTATTAAGGAGGGCACGTACTGCATGGAGCACTGGGTATGGTGCATAAACAATGAATCTTTGATCACTGAAAAAAATTAAAAAAAAAAAAAAAGGACATTGCTGCGCCCTGGGAGTAATACAAGGAAAGATAAGGAATCTGAATGTCTGCTCAAGAAGTCAGGACACATATAGTGAATATGTACCTAACAAAAGACTGGGTAGTACATAATCTGAGCCAAAAGGGTGATACAGCATACAGTAAATTCTACAGGCATTCAAAAGAACTATATGTCGCATTAGTTCAACCATTTGTTCATTCACTGTTTCAGTAAGTCACCAAATATTTACAAAGTGTATACTATACACCATGTTCTAGGCTGAATGAGAAAATAATTGTACATAGTATGCACACAGCAGTCTAAATTTATAGATCACAGTAACATCCATGAACTCACCTTCTCATTTCAGCTTCACCTTAACCCTATTCTACAGGTAGGGAAATCAAGACTAAGAATACTCAAAAAGCCAAGCTAACTAATCTAGATGAAGATAAGAGCTAGACCTAAGGTTTGAAGAATGGCTTTCAGATATAAGGTCTGGGGGTTTGAAAGACCTATGAACTGAAAGTCAGGTGAGTGAGCACATGGTTAGGGCAGAATGGGGGATTTTATTTTAAGTCTTTTGTCTTTAAAGAATGGTGGGACGTTCATGTGAAGCATTAACTGGGCCTTTGAAGATGCGGGCCTGAATCTTAATAGAAGAGTCAATGATAACCAAAAAATATGGGAGTCATCCTTCTAGAAATGATAGATAGCTCAGATATTACTAAGAGTTGATAAGTTTTCCAGAAGAGAAAGTATTAGTTGAAGGAAGGGGCAAAGATCGCAACCTTGTAAAAAGCTTGTGTTTGGGGGGAAAAGATTGACAAGAGCAGTCACCAAAAAGACAAAGAGTACAAAGCATAAAGGTAATGCTGCTTCATCCCAGAGGTTGATAGATCACTTCAGGAGGAAATACATCAATAGCCACAGAGAATACAAGGACAAGGAAGGCTGAAACAAGGGCTTTTAACGGTAACAATGAAGAGCTGACTTACGGTTCTAAGGACACAGGTTCAGTGAAGCAGCGGGAGCTGAACCAGATTATGTTAAGAGATGGGCAGGTAGTGAGAAATTAAAACAATAGAAATTTATGACACTTCTTTGTTAAAATATTTATAAATATCTCTCTACTCCAAATTTCTGTGAATGTGTTTTTAAATTTTCTTCTAGTTATTTTACAGTTTCATCTCTTAGACTTAAAATTTTGTCCACTTAGAGTGTTCAACTTGTTATATGCTGAGATCTAATTTATTTTGTTTCAATATGAACCTGAGCCTCACAAATTTACAGGGTAAATTAAATTAAATTAAATTAAAAAATTACTCTTGGATGACTCAGTTGGTTAAGCATCCAACTCTTGATTTTATTATTATAGTATTCGTCACAATAAATGTAGTTGCCACCTGTCACCATATGTTATTACAATATAATAGACTATATCTTCATGCTGTATTTTTCATCCCTTGAATTATTAATTTAAAACTGGAAGTTTGTGCCTCTTAATCTTTACCTATTTCGTCCATCCCCCAAACCACCTCCCCTATGACAATAATCAGTTTGTTCTATATACTTCAGCATCTGTTTTTTTGTTTGTTCATCTGTTTCATTTTTTAGATTCCACATATAAGTAAATCATATGGTATTTGTATTTTTCTGTCTGACTTACTTCATTTTTGATAATCCACTCTAGGCCCATCCATGTTGTTGCAAATAAGTAACAAGGTCTCTTTTTGATGACTAAGAAATATTCCATTGCCTGTTTCTATACAACATATTATTTATCCATTCATCTATTAATAGACACTTGGATTGTTTCCATATTTTGGCTTTTGTAAATAATACTGTAATAAACATAGGAGTGCATATACCTTCTCAGATTAGTGTTTTCATTTTCTTTGGGTAAATATTCAGTACCCAGTGGAATCACTGGATCATATAGTATTTCTATTTTTAATTTTTGAGGAATATCATACTATTTTCTACAGTGGCTGTACCAACTTACATTCCCACCAATAATGGTTTCTTTTTCTCCACATCCTTACCAACACTTGTTATTTCTTCTCTTTTTGATATTAGCCATTCTGACTGGTGTGAGGTTATACCTCATTGTGTTTTTGATTTACATTTCCCTGATGAATAATGTTTTTCAGCATCTTTCCATGTGTCTGTTAGCCTCCTGTATGTTGTCTTTGGGAAAATGTCTGTTCAAGTCTTTTGGCCATTTTTAAATTGGATTTTTTTTTTTTTTGCTGTTGAGGTGTATGAGTTCTTTATATACTTTGTATATGAAACCCTGATTAGATATATCATTTCAAACATCTTCTCCCACTCAGTAGTTGCTTTTCTGCCTTGTTGATGATTTCCTTCACTATGCAAAAGTTTTTTAGTTTGGTGTAGTTCCAATAGTTTATTTTTGCCTTTGTTTCCCTTGCCTGAGGAGCATCCATGAAGGTGTTGCTAAGGTTGATTTCGAAGAAATTACTGTCTATGTTTTCCTTTAGTAGTTTTTAGGTTGTAGGTCTTACATTTATTCTTCAATACATTTTGAGTTTATTTTTGTGTATGGTGAAAGAAAGTGGTCCAGTTTCATTCTTTTGCATACAGTTGTCTAATTTTCCTATCACCATTTATTGAAAAGACTATCTTTTTTCCCATTGTATATTCTTGTCTCCTTTGTTATATGTAGATTAGCCATCTAAGTGTGGGTTTATTTCAGGACTCTCTAGCCTGTTTTACTGCTCTGTGTGTCTGTGTTTGTGCCAGTATCATATTATTTTGATTATTATAGCTTTGTAGTATATCTTGAAATCTGGAATTGTGATATCTACCTCCAGCTTTGTTCTTCTCAAGATTGTTTTTGCTATTTGAGGTCTTTGGTGGTTCTACACAAATTTAAGATTTATTTGTTCTAGTTCTGTGAAAAATGCTTTCAGTATTTTGATATGGGTTGCATTGAATCCATAGATTGCTTTGGGTAGAATGGACATTTTGACACCATTAATTCTTCTAATCTATGAGTTTCGGTCTTTCACTTCCTGGTTAAAGTTATTCCTATGCATTTTATTCTTTTTGGTACAACTGTAAATAGGATTGTTATTTTCTCTTTCTTCTGTTATTAGCATATAGAAATTTAAGTTTTCTGCGTGTTGATATTGTATCCTGCAACTTTATAAGATTTACGAGTTCTAACAGTGTTTTGGTGGAGTCTTTAGGGTTTCCTAAATATAGTATCATGTTGTCTGCAAAAAATAGTTTTACTTCTTCCTTATCGATTTGGATGCCTTTTATTTATTTTTCTTGTCTGATGGCTGCAACTAGGGCTTTCAGTACTAAATTGAATAAAAGTGTTAAGAGAAGACATCCTTGTCTTCTTCCTGCTCTTAGAGGAAAAGCTCTCAGTTTTTCACCATTGAGGATGATGTTGCCTGTGAGTTTTTTTACATATGGCCTTTATCATTTTGAAGTATGTTCCCTCTAAACCTACTTCATTGAGAGTTTTTATCATGAATAGATGCTGTACTGTGTCAAATACTTTTTCTGCTGCCAGAAGTGATCACATGGTTTTTATCCTTTCTCTTGTTA
Source organism: Ailurus styani (assembly GCA_002007465.1). Lineage (NCBI taxonomy): Eukaryota > Metazoa > Chordata > Mammalia > Carnivora > Ailuridae > Ailurus > Ailurus styani. The sequence goes on along the minus strand of LNAC01000242.1, from coordinate 644,308 downwards.
ATATGATGTATCACATTGATTGATTGGTGAACACTGGACTTGCATCCATGGAATAAATCCCACTTCATCATGGTGAATGATCCTTTTAATATATTGTTGAATTTGGTTTGCTAATATTTTGCTGAGGATTTTTGCATCTGTGTTCATCAGAGATATTGTCTTGTAGTTTTTTTTTTGTTGTGTCTTTGGTTTTGGTATCAGGGTAATTCTGGCCTTACTGAATGAGTTTGCAAGCATTCCTTCCTCTTCTATTTTTGTAACAGTTTGAGAAAAATAGGTATAAACTCTTCTTTAATATTTGGTGGAATTTACCTGTGAAACCATCTCATCCTGGACTTTTGTTTGTTGGGAGTTTTTTGATTACTGATTCAGTTTCATTATTAGTAATTGTTCTATTCAAATTTTCTACTTCTTCGTGGTCCAGTCTTGGAAGATAATGTTTCTAGGAATTTACACATTTCTTCTAGGTTGCCCAATTTGTAGGCATAATTTTTTATAGTAATTTTTTTACAGCATTTTCTTATAATTCTTCGTATTTCTATGGCATTGATTGTTATTTCTCCTTGTTCATTTATGATTTTCTTTGAGTTCTTTCTATTTTTTTCTTGATGAGTCTAAAATCTATTTTTCTTTTCGAAGAACCAGCTCTTGGTTTCATTGGTCCTTTCTATTGTTCTTTTTTTAATTTTTAATTTTTATTTTACTTATTTATTTGGCCTCTATTTCTTTTAATTCCATTCTGGTCTTCATTATTTCTGTCCTTCTACTAACTTTGAGTTTGACTGAGTTTCTCTTTCTGGTTCCTAGATGTTTATTTGAAATTGTTTGAGATTTTTCTTGTTTCTTGAAGCAGGCCTATATTGCTATAAACTTTCCTCTTAGAACTGCTTTGTGACATTCCAAAGATTTTGGACCATTGCATTATCATTTTCATTTGTCTGTATGTATTTTTTAATTTCCTCTTTGATTTCTTCATTGACCCACTGAATGCTTGGTAGCATGTTGTTTGGGTTCCATGTGTTTGCATTTTCCAGTTTTTTTTCTTGTAAATGATTTCTAGTTTTATACCATTGTCAGAAAAGATGCTTGATATGGTTTTAATTTTCCTAAATTTATTGAGACTTGTTTTGTGGCCCAATGTGATCTATTCTGGAAAATTTCTATGTGCATTTGAAAAGAATGTGCATTCTGATGTTTTTGGATGGAAAATTTTGTAAATATCTGTTAAAACTCTGGTCTAATGTGTCATTTAAAGCCATTGTTTCTTTGTTGATTTTCTGTTTGAATGATTTCTCCATTGATGTAAATGGGGCGTTAAAGTCCCCTACTATTATTGTGTTACCATCAGTTTCTTCCTTTCTGTTACTATTTGCTTTATGTATGTAGGTGCTCCTATTGTGGGTGCATAGATATTTACAACTGTTATATCCACTTGTTGAATTGATCTCTTTATCATAGTGTAATGTCCTTTGTCTCTTGCTATAGTCTTCATTTTAAAGTCTATTTTATCTGATGTAAGTATTACTACTCTGTACACTCTGTATTATTATTATTATTATTATTATTATTACTTCCATTTGCATGGAATATCTTTTTCCATTCCTTCATTTTCAGTCTGTAGATGTCTTTAGGTCTAACGTTAGTCTCTTGTAGGCAGCACAGAGATACATTCCCTTTTATAATCCATTCAATATCCTATGTCTTTTGATTGGAGCATTTAGTCCATTTACATTTAAAGTAATTATTGACAGGTATGTACTTATTGTCATTTTGTTAAAATTTTTTGTATTTCTTATCTTCTCTGTTTCTTTGTTTTTCTCTGGCTCTCTTTCACTGTGGCTTGTGTTTCTTTAATATTATCCTTGGATTCCTATTTATTTTTTGTGTATCTATTACAGATTTTTTTATTTGTGGCTTCTGTTGGGTTCATAAATAGCATCCAATGTATATAGCAGTCAATGTTAAACTGATGGTTGCTTAAGTTCAAACACATTCTAAAAGCACTAAATTTTTACTCCCCCTCCAAGTTTTATGTATTTGATAACATATATTACATTTTTTAAAAATTTAGTGTATTCCTTGACTAATTTTTGTAGATATAATTGATTTTGCTACTTTTATTTTTTTAAGTTCCATATTGGCTTATATATAATTAATCTACAACCTTTACTATGTTTGCTTTACCTGTAAATTTTTTTCCTTTCAAATTTTCTTCTAGTTATGACCTTTTCTTTCCACTTAAAGAATTCCCTTTAACATTTTTTTTGTAAGTCTGGCTTGGTGGTGATGAACTCCTTTAACTTTTGTCTGAGAAACTCTTAATCTCTTCTTCAATTCTGAATGATAGTTTTACCAATAGAGTATTCCTGATTGTTGGTTTTCTCCCCTTAGCACTTTGAATATATCATATCACTGTTTTCTGGCCTGTGAAGTTATTGCTGAAAAATCAGCTGATAGCCTTTTGGGATTTCCCTTGTATGTAACTGTTTTCTTTTCTCTTGCTGATGTTAAGATTCTCTCTCTCTTTTTAAAATATTTTATTTATCTATTACAGGGAGAGAGAGAGAGGGAGAGGGAGAGGGAGAGAGCACAAGCAGAGGGAGCAGTAGGGGCAGAGGGAGAAGCAAGCTCCCCACTGAGTAGGAAGCCTGATGTTGGGTTTGATCCCAGGACCCTGGGATCATGACCTGAACTGAAGGCAGATGCTTAATTGACTGAGCCACCCAGGTGCCCGAAGAGTCTCTCTTTATCATTAATTGATGCCATTTTAATTATTATTTGTGTTGGTGTGGACCTCTTTGGATTCATTTATTAGGGGATTCTCATGCTTCCTGGACCTGGATGTCTGTCTCTTCTTCCAGATTAGGAAAGTTTTCAGCTATTATTTCTTCAAATAAGTGTTCTGCCCCCTTCTTTCTCTCTTCTCCTTCTGGGACCCTTATAATGCAAATGTTATTATGCTTGATGATTTCACATAGTTCCCTTACCTACTCTCATTTTTTACACTTGATCTTAGCCAAAAGGCCGAGAAGCGATCCTATTCTCATTTTTTATTATTCTTTTTTTCTTTTTGCTGTTTAGGTTGTTTGCTTTCCATTACCCTTCTCCCAGATCGCTGATCCATTCTATATCCTCTAAGCTGCTATTGATTCCCTCTCCTGTATTTTCATTTTAGTTATTATATCCTTTATCCCTGACTTTTTATATTTTCTCTACTCTGTCAGGTAGGTCAGCTTTGTTTTCTGATCTTGAAGTAGTAGCATGTGTAGAAAGAAACTGTGGTGACCTACAGCACAATACTGCCTAGTTACCAGAACAAGGGGGTGACACCTGTGTGGGCTGTGTATGCCCTCCTCTTGTGGCTGAGCCACAGTAGACTTGCAGTAATGACCCACTTTGCCTGCTGTGGGCATACTGGGCAGGGTTTATTTTAGGTACTGTTAAGAGGCTTGACTGCAGTTGCTGAGAGCTCTTTGGTGGGAGGAGCCAGCATTCAACCTGTCTCCAATTAGTTTCTGTCATATCTGGAGCTAAAGGGCAGGGGTTGCGACCAAATAGTTAGCTTATGAGGCCTAGCTGCAGGAACTGTGGGTGCACTGGGTGTAAGGTTATTTCTTCCCTTTCCTAGAGCAGGAGTAACTGAAATGGCACCAGTCTCAACCTGAGCTGCTTGCTGGGTGTGGTGCAGCAGGGGCTGCTTTGGAGGGATGCTTGTATAGGCTCATGGGTGGGATGAATGGGTCTGCTGGGGAATGGCACACAGTACTGGCAGGGTAGATGAACGTTAGCACCGTCTCCTGCAAGGATCCTTCTATCTAGGCTGGGGGAGGGCATAAAAATAGCACTTATTAGCACTTGTGGTCTCAGAGAAATCTCTTGGAGATCTCTGCCCCTCTGGCACACATTCTAAGATTAGTCAATAAATCATCTTCATGTGTACCCAAAGCACTTTTCAAACTGCTGCTTCTGTGCTATCTCAGACCTGAGTTATTTAGTTTACTTGCTCTTTAAGAGTGGGGACTGTTTCCTGTTGGCCTCAGATTTCCTAGTTAAGCCTCACTGATTTTTAAAGCTCTTGGAGTTAAGTTGCCCTGCTTTTCAGCCTAGACATTATGGGGACTTATGTTCCCAGTGGAACTCCACAGGGCCAAGGGTGTCCAGTATAGGGTCTGAACCTCTTACTCCTGCATGTTTGTGATGTCCCTCCTATTTGCTGTCAGTCATGCTGGGGATTTGATTGCCAACCACATCTCTGCCTCTCCTCTTCCTTTCAATGTGGGCTTCTCCCTAGGATTTAATGTAGAAATCTCTTCTCCCAGTCTTAAGGTCTTTTCCAGAGTTGGTTGCATAAATGTAGTTGTTGTCTTCATATATTTGTGGAATAAAATGAGCTCAGGATCTTCCTACTCTGCCATCTTCTCCAATATGCTTCCTCATTACTAATTATCTTTGTGTTTTTTCTCTTCTGCTAAATTTATTAAAGAGTATTAGTTTTTACAAAGAACCAACTTTTGAAATTTTAAAATCAGCTTCTATTATTTTCAAATTTAAGCAACTATTTTAATCATTCTAATTTTTTCCTCCAACTTTGCTTAGGTTCTCTTTTGTTGTTCTCCTGACTTTTTGAGTTTAAAAAACCCTAAGCATTGTCTTCATGAATTAAAGTTTCTATTTTTATTTTCATCCTCATTCATTCTTTCCTTCATTCCTTCCTCCCTCCCTCCCTCCCTCCCTTCCTTATTTGTTTTAAAGGTTTTATTTATTCATAGAGAGAGAGAGAGAGCATTAGAGATAGCATGAGTGGGGTTGGGGGGAAAGGGGCAGAGGGAGAAGCAGGCTCCTTGCTGAAGAGGGAGCCAAATGTGGGGCTTGATCCCAGGACCCTGAAATTATGACCTGAACCAAAGGCAGATGCTTAACTGACTAAGCCACCAAGGCACCCCATCCTCATTATTTTCTAAATCAGTTTCTCACGTGATTGAAAAGTGTTGATATATTAAACTGTGTCAAAAGAATTTTGTTGGGTTCAGAAAATTTATTGAAAGGCTTTTCCTTTTTATTTTTTTTTATGCAGCCAAGTAATACTAGTAAAAGGGTAATCAGCTAATCTTTATAACTTGGATACTTGAAAGATTTCACTGGTAAATTATTTGGACGTAAGTAATTTTTAAAAAGTAATTTTTGTAAACTTTAATTTTATTAATTTGTAAAGAGTTTATAATTGAATTTGGAACAACCTAAGAGTCCTTGTCTTTAAAATGGGGGCTTCTATTTTTTATTTTTATAAGTGATATGTTTGATGTTTTTTGTCTTGTGTTAAATGTTGTTTTTGTTTTGTTGTTCCCTTATTTGCTTTTTTAATGTACCCATTCTCTTTTTATATATTTTTTACTATTTTAAGCTATCTTTATTATTATAAACTTCAAATTCAGAGATTTTAAAGATTTCCACTATGTTTTACATTTGACAAGTAGCTATATTTTTATTTATTTAAAATATGCCCCAAGTTTTCTTTTCTAATCATCAAAATCTAGTGTAATTGCATCTTTTGGGTCATTCTTTTCCTGTGTTAGGTAAGGAATTTAGCATGCTTTTAATCATCTCTTAATATACTTTATGCCTTATTCTCTAATTACTGTAATTTCATTACTTTTTATAGTACACATTTCTTTCAGTGTTTTTTCTTATTCTGTGTTCAGTTTTACCTTATTTTTTTAACCTTATTTAAATGATAATCATTAATTAATTAATTTTTTGAAGATTTTATTTATTTATTTGACAGAGAGAGAGACAGTGAGAGAGGGAACACAAGCAGAGGGAGTGGGAGAGAGAGAAGCAGGCTTCCTGCTGAGCAGAGAGCCTGATGCAGGGCTTGATCCCAGGACCCTTAACGACTGAGCCACCCAGGTGCCCCTTTAATAATCATTTAAACTCAATTCTATTTTACATTGGTTTCATTATCCACTGTTAATCTTATTTGTTCTTTTTTTTTTTTTTTTACAATGACCTCCTTATTCTTTTAAATCTGGATTTATCTCTTGGTAGAAGCATATCTTCAAGTAGTTTTTTTTTTTCAAGATTGTGGATGATATATTTTTCTCAATATGTCTGTATTTTATAATAACTTTCTTTTTCCTTCATGCCTGAATGGCAAGTTGGCTTAGCATAGCATCTTTGGCTCAGCAACTTTTTTCCTTCAAAATTCTGTTTTTGTTTTTGTTTTTTTTCATTGCCTCTTGGCATTTCACATTGCAAAAGAATAGTCTGAAGCTAACCCAATTTCAATTTATTTGTTAGTAACATGTGCTTTCTGGAGGATTTCTTGTTAGATGGTTTTGTTTATTCTTGTAAGTCCGATATTTTGTTACTCTTGGATTTCTTTTCAATAATACTCCAGGCCTACTTCAACCAAACAGTCATCTTTTTTTTTTTTTTTTTTAAGATTTTATTTATTTATTTGACAGAGAGAGAGATCACAAGCAGGCAGAGAGGCAGGCAGAGAGAGAGGAGAGAGGAGGAAGCAGGCTCCCTGCTGAGCAGAGAGCCTGACGCGGGCGTCGATCCCAGGACCCTGAGACCATGACCCGAGCCGAAGGCAGAGGCCTCAACCCACTGAGCCACCCAGGTGCCCCAAACAGTCATCTTTGACAGATGTGTCCACATTTATTTTGTCACAAAGTGCTGTTGATTTTTCCCTCCTAATCATCTCTGGAATCTTTCTCACTCTCCTCTGCTACCCTCCAAGGTAAAAAAAAAAAAAAGAAAAAAAGCCACTGTTATCTCTTACCTGGACTCTCTAAGAGCCTCTGACTTACTTCTTTAAAACCTCTGCACTGTAGCAAGATAAATTATTTGCCCCCCAAATTCAAATCTGTTCACCTCACATATTTGCTTAAATGACCTCAATGGATTTTTGAAGAAACAGCAAAATCTCTAACGTGATCAATTTGTTAAATCCTAAGAATTTGAAAAAAATTATATCCACGAAATATACATATGTGAATATATGTATATATACACACATACAAAACATAATGTACATAAATCTAAACAAAAGATTTTATCAACTGTTGCCTACTCTATGAAAAAAAATACTCTGATATGTCCTGTCATATTCTGTTCTATTTCATAGTTTTTTTAAATACTTTCATGAACTAGAAAATTGATTTCCATATATATACATATGGGTATGTGTACTGGGCTATGGTGTAAAAAGTATTTCTTAATGAAGGCCATGGTAAAAAAAATACAAATAAATGGCTTAAGTCTCTGATCTATAGTATCCTAAATGGTCTAGCTCCTACCTACCTCTTCATTATCATCTTCTACATGTTCCTTTTGAGTCTCTTGGCTCCAGTCTTATTGGGCTTCTTATGGTTCCTCAATCATGTTATGCTCATTTTTACTAAATGGTTTTATATAGGTTATTTCTCTGGGTTGCTACAGCTCCCTGGTTAATTCCCACTGCCTCTCAGGACTCATATGAAACTTAACTTCTTCAGAGAAACCTCTGAACTGCTGACTAGGTCAAATCCTTTCATCACATACTCTTATACACCATCTACTCCTGACCGGGTTGTAATTTTATATTTATTTATATGATTATCTGTTTTTCTCTCCAATTACTGACAAAGGCAAGAATGAGGCACAGGTCCCTTTTGTTTTATTTATCCTGTGTACTTTGTAGAATGGGACCCCAAATAATTATGTAAGTAATAAATGAATATATATTCACACATTGTTTTGTTTTAGTTTGGGAAGATTGTTTTTCACTGTACCTTTGGCGACTCTTTGTTTCTAACTTCTTACTTCTTCCTACTCTTATAACTTTCTTATGAACATCTAGACTTCATACAATGTATACATTATTTTTCTTCTATATTGACTCAACATTTAACTATTCTCCTTTGCATTTTGAAATATATTCTCAAATCTATTCTTCTCATTGATCGCTGGATTCAAACTGTGCAAAAAAAATTTTTTTGCTGTATCTTTTTATTTATTGCATATATAATTTTCTTACTTGAACTTGTTATATCTCACTCTCTTATCTTTAAATCTCAGTCTATTTACTCCTTATCACTTTCTACTATTTCATCATAAAAACCATGTCTTCTTTCACCTTATTAAAGAATCAAGCATTTTTCTAAAAATGTTTTCTGGTTTTTATCATAACTTAGTATCCAAAGTTTATTCTTCTAGGACTAAGGAGAATCAGATCATATTCATTTGAGCTTCAAGGATTCCCCCTCCTTTTTCTCCTTCTCCCTCTTCCTCTCTCTCTCTCTCTCTTTTTGCTACACAATGTGTGTGCTATTCACTGAACACTTGAGAATTGTAGATTCTTAGATCTCTAGCTGTAGGACAATGTGACACACAAAATGCCTAGCCCAAAAGCAATTCTCTAATCAGACTCTGTTGGCATGAGATGGGAATTCTTCTGTTTCACTATTTCTCTGCTGCACATTGTAATTGTTCAGTGTTTTTATAGATTTACTGGATAAGAGTGTGGCGTGGGATGGGAATTGATATTTTGGCTGATTCAGAAATTTGGCTGAACATTGATAGAGAAGCCCTGCTCACTTATCAGGTTAATGGATAGTGTGCCTCTCTGAGCTGGGGAATAGACAATGGGGTGTCAAAGTCTCTTTTTTCCCTACTCTCAAGTTGGCAGATTCATTATGTTTAATGAAGTAAAACACAGATAAGTGAGTGCTTGTTTTTGAAATTAGCTCATTGTCTTTGTAATTAGTTAAAATTTCTCATGTATGAAGGAAACAGCTTAACTAAAAATCTTAGTTTTTATTGTATGTGCTTGTTTTCTCTTTTTTATGTTTTCATCTATATTACAGAATGAAATTAAAATTGCACCAATGACTTCTCATAGATCAACTACTCTTTTGCAGGAGTCTTACAGATTGGATATTTTTAATTTGAGAAGATAAAGGAATTCATGTTTTGGTGTCAGGCAAGAAATTATACTTACAATCTCTTTAGGATTAGTTTTTTAAACCAGCTTGGGAATGCTTCTTTTACCCATTTTGGGTAGATGCTAACTAAGTCTGTATCAAAAGATTTTTTCTTGGGGATATTTATTTCTTATGAGATTAATGATACATTATAATTGTATATTCCCCACCCCCTTCAACTGATGGGGTTTCTGGAATCTACAAAATACAAAGAGTTTGTCTTGTACTGTGAAACCATAGAAATGTTAACCATCCCCTTTGTACCTTTATTTACCTGAATTCCCCAAGATAATAAATTTTTGATGTTTAAAATTACCATGTTGGCTGAAGGAAACTTTTGGAGATTATTGGTTATGTTATTACCTTGGTTGTGGTAATAGTTTCACAGATGTATGCATATTTCAGACCCACCAAATTATACACATTAAATATGCATAGTTTTTTTATATTAATTATACTTTAATAAAGGTGTTAGAAATAAATTAAATTGCCAAATTGAATTAATTCTCTTAGTAGTCTTTGGAATATCTAAAATAATGAGAGATTTTTATTATTATGTATTTGTTATATATATATAAGTTATATAGGTTCATCATCTGGTTAATAATGACTGGGTATATGAGAACTCTTCTGTTTGGGTTTTCTTACTGCTTGTCATGTTTGTCACCCTGATTCTCAGGCTCTGATACCCCAGAGTTGTCTAGTTTTCAATGGATATTTATGCTTCTATCATTTCTTTCTCAAAAATATTACCATGAGTGGCAATTTCCCAAAATATTTTTACTTTTTGTTACTCATTATTGACTCTTCTGTTTAGATTTATCTTTTAGCAACAGATATAAATAATAGCTTTAGGGAAGAAGCTCAAGGGAAAAGGGATATTATGTTTTTCCCTACAGGCAGAATTAAATAAAGACATAGGATAAGTCAATTTTATTTCCTCAGAATAGATATGGTGAACAGTGGTTTCAGCTTATCTTGTATATGTGTATTTAAAAGAAGCATTCTCCCCCTAGAAAAAGAGTGCTTTCAATTTTGTTATTATTAATCTTTAGTGGTAGTGACAGAGATTGTCATTCCATACTTGTTAGCTTGTATCTGTTATGCTACTCACTGTAATAAATATGTGATTACATAGTTTCAGCAGTGGTGATGAAGTTCAGATTAAGTTTTAGAAGGAATTAGCATGTCCAGGTGAGAATACTGCAATGAATTGATTTGGAACATTTAGTAGTGATGATCTCATACATACTGAGGAAGTACTAGGGTTTAGGACTTCAATATTTAAATTTGAGGAAATACAATTTAGCCCGTAACAGATTTTTTTTAAATCACAAAAATGTTTTTGAGACTCATCCATGTTGCTTGTTTCAGTAGTTTGAGCTTTTTAAATTTCTGAGTAGAATTTCATTATGTGAATATACTACAGTTTGTTTTTTTAATGAACACCTAGGATGATTCCAGTTTTTGGCTTTTATGAATGAAGCAACTTGAGCATTGTTGCAAACTCATGTTTTCATTTATCTTGGCTCAATATCTAGGAGTGGAATTGCTGGTCATAGGAGTGGATGTAAATTTAATTTCTTTGGAAACTTCCAAAAAATTTTCCAAAAAGGTTGCATGATTTTACCTTCTTATCATCAGTTTGTGAGAACTCCAGTTGCTCTAAATCCTTATTAACATTTGGTGTTAACAGCCTCTCACATTTTAGTTATTCAGGTGGATGTGTAGTGTATTTCACTATGGCTTTAATTTTCATTTCCCCCCTTAATGTAGAATATGTTTGCATGTGCTTTTTGGCCATTTGTGCACTAGATTATTTTAATTCACATTTAATAGAGAGTACCTAGAGAGTCTTAGGTAAAACCTACATGAAACAAATGTTCTCATGTGTCCATCCTCCAAAAATTCAGTTGTGATATTGAACCTGATGTTTCTGACCAATCTGATCATCCCATTTGTGACTTGAATAAAAGCAGGTATAAATTATCTAATGGTATAGCATTGACCTTAAAGAAAAGAACTGGGTATATGTATGATTTTATATTTTTATGTTTCTTGGTGCTCCATGAAATAATAATAATGTGAAAAAGGGAGAAAGAAAGAGAAAAAGTTCTTTTCTCTGGAATTAAAATTGGCCTTAATCACAACTGGATAGGCAGTTGGAAAGCTATGTTAGATTTCTATCTTACTCCACTCACTAATACAAATTCCAGATGGAGAAAAAAAATCTATTTTAATTATTTTAACTCAAACACATACTCATTTTTTTATAAAGTCAAATGTTTCCTAAAAGTTTAAAATGGAAATATTAGTTCTTCACTCCTCCTCTCTTCTACCCTTAAGTCCTCTTACCCACAGGCACAAACCTTCAAGAATTTCAGCTATGCTTACCCTTTATTTCTTATTTTTTAACTGAATTGATTTTTTTTAGTTTTACTGAGATATAATTGACATATATCATTATACTCATGTAAGGTATACAACATGTTTTGATATATGCATATGTTGTGAAACGATCACTATAGTGAGTTTAGTTAATATCCATCATCTCACCTACCCACTTTTTTTCTTGTAATAAGAACTTTTAAGATCTACTCTCTTAGTAACTTTCAAATATAGAGAACAGTACTGTTATAGTCACCATACTGTACATTACACCCCCAGGATTATTTATTTTATAACTGGAAGTTTGTACCTTTTGACCACCTTCATCTGTTTTGTCCTCCCTTTACCCTCTGCCTCTGGCAACCACCAGTCTCTTCTCTGTCTGTATGAATTTTTGTTTGTTTGTTTTAAATTCCACTTATAAGTGAAATCATTCAGTATCTGTCTTTCTCTATCTGATTTATTTTAATTAGCATAATACCCTCAAGGTCTATCCTTGTCGCTAATAACCAAATTTTCTTCTTTTTTATAATGAATACTATTACATATTATTACACACACACACATACACACACACACTCACACACACCACATTCTCTTTATCCATTAATCTTTTGATAGATACTTATGTTGTTTCCATACCTTGGCTATTGTAAATAATGCTGCAATGAACGTGGGGGTACAGATATCTCTTTGATACAGTGATTTCATTTCTTTTGAATATATATCTATAAATGGAATTGCTAGATCACATGGCAGTTCTATTTTTAATTTTGAAGAAACTCCATATTCTTTTACTGCATACTTTTTAGTTGCTGCACCAAGTAACATTCTCACCAAAAGTGTACAAGGGTTCCCTTTCCTCCACATCCTCACCAACACTTGTTATCTCTTGTCTTTTTGATGATAGCCATTCTAACAGGTATGAGGTAAAATCTCTCTGTGGTTGATTTACCTTTCCCTGAAGATTAATGATGTTGAACACTTTTTCATATAACTGTTGTCTACTTGTATGTGTTCTTTGGGAAAATGTCTATTCAGTTCCTCTGCCCTTATTTTTTTTTAATTGATTTGTTTGTTTTTTTGCAATTGAAATGTATGAGTTCTTTATATCTTTTGGATATCAACACCTCATCTAATATATGATTTGGAAGTATTTTATGCCATTCCTTAGACTGCCTTTTCATTTTGTTGATGGTTTCCTTTGCTGTGCAGAAACTTCTTAGTTTTGCATAGTGCCACTTTTTGCTTTTTCTTTTCTTTCTTTTAAACCTTTGCTCTTCGTACCAAATCCAAAAAGTCATCATGAAGACTAACATCAAGGAACCTATCCCCTACATTTTCTCTAGGAGTTTTATGGTTTTAGTCTTATATCCAAGTCTTTAATCAATTTTGAGTAGATTTTTTAATGTATGGTGCAAGACAGGGGTCCAGTTTCTGTCTGTGGCTATCATTCATTCATTTTCACTTCATTCAATGTATGTGGCTTTCCAGTTTTCCCAATACTATTTATTGAAGAGACTGTCCCTTGATTGTAAATTCTTAGGTCTTTTGTCATAAGTTAATTGACCATATATGCATGAGTTTATTTCTGGGTTCTCTATTCTGTTCATTGATCTGTGTTTCTGTTTTTATGCAAGTAACCATACTGTTCTGATTACAATGGTTTGGTAATATAGTTTGAAATCAGGAAGTATGATGTCTCCAGCTTTGTTCATTCTCAAGTTTGCCTTGGCTATTCAGTGTCTTTTTTGGTTCCACAGACATTTTAGGATTGTATTTTTTATTTTTATGGAAAATACAATTGTTTTTTTGATAGAGAGTACATTCAATCTATAGATCATTTTGGATAGTATGGACATTTTAACAATATTAATTCTTTCAGTCCATGAGCACAGAATATCTTTCCATTTTTTGTGGCTTCTTCAATTTATTTCATCATACCTTATAGTTTTCAGTGTACAGGTCTTTCACCTCCCTCGTTAAATTTATCCCTAGGTATTTTATTCTTTTTGATGCAACTGTAAATGGGATTAATTTCATAATTTCTCCTTCTAATAGCTCATTATTAGTGTATAGAAACACAACTGATTTTTTGTGTATTGATTTTGTATCCTGCATCTTTACAGAATTTGTTTATTTGTTTTAACAGGTTTTTTTGTGTGTGTGGTGTTTTTAGGGTTTTCTATATATACCATGTCACCTGCAAACAGACACAGTTTTTTTTTTCTTTCCCTTTCCTATTTTGTTGTCTTTTATTTCCTTTTCTTGCCTAACTGTTCTGGCTAGGATTTACAATACTATGTTGAATAAAAGTGACAAGAGAAGGCATCCTTGTCTTTTTCCTTATCTTAAAGGAAAAGGTTTCAGGTTTTCACTATTAAATATTTTAGTTGTGGGATAGTCACATATGAACTTTATTATGTTGGAGGTATATTGCTCCTATGCTCACTTTGTTGAGTTTTTATCACGAATGTTTATTGACTTTTGTCAAATGTCTTTTTGTATCCATTGAGATGATCATATGGTTTAAAAAAATTCTTTATTTAAATTTAACTTAGTTTGCATATACTGTATTAGTTTCAGGGGTAGAAATTAGTGATTCATCAGTTGTGTGTAACACCCGTGTTCATTATATCAAGTGTCCTCCTTAATGCTCCTCACCCAATTATCCCTTCCCCCCACTCACCTCCTCTTCTGCAACCCTCAGTTTGTTTCCTAGAGTATGGTTTCTTTTATGGTTTACCTCCCTCTCTAGAAGAGAGGGAGATGATCACATGTTTTTATCCTTCATTTTATTAATGTGGGGTATCACATTAATAGACTGGTGAATGTTGAACCTATTTTGTATCCCTGGAGTAAACTCCACTTGATCCTTTAATGTACTGTTGAATTCAGTTTGACAATACTTTGTTGAAAATTTTTGCATCTATGTTGATCAAGAACATTGATCTGTAATTTTATTTTCTTGTATTGTCCTTCTCTGGTTTGGGTATCAGGATAATGCAGCCTAATAAAAGGAGCTTGGAAATATTCCTTCCTTTTCTATTTTTTGGAATTGGTATTAACTTGGATGTTTGCTAAAAATAATAGTGAAGTTTCTGATCCTAGACTTTTGTTTCTGGGGAGGTTTTTAATTACTGAATCAATCCTTTTATTAGTAAGTAGTATGTTCAGATTTTCTTTTTCTTCATGATTCAGTCTGGGTAAATTTTATTTTACTAGAAATTTATCTACTAATTTAGATTGTCTTATTTGTTGGTATATAATTCCTTATAGTAGTCTTTTATGATTCTTTGTATTTGTTATTACAGATTGTAATGTCTTCTCTTTCACTTCTAATTTAATTAGTTGAATCCTCTTCTTTTTTCTTGTTAAGTCTAGAAAAAGATTTGTTATTTTTATTTATCTTTTCATAAAACCAGCTCTTAGTTTCATTGATATTTTCTATTTCTTTCTCATTTCTTTCATTTATTCCCTCTTTGATATTTGTTATTTCCTTCCTTCTGCTAACTTTGGGGTTAGTTTGTTTTTCTTTTTCTAGTTCCTGGAGGTATAAATTTAGGTTGTTTATGTGGGATCTTTTTTTTTTTTAATGTAGGAGTATATCACTATAAACTTCCCTCTTAGAAGAGCTTTTGCAGAATCCCACAAGTTTTGATATGTTGAATTTCTGTTTTCATTTGTTTCAAGGTTTTTTTAAAATTCTCTTTTAATTTATTTTTTGACTCAATTGGTTGTTTGGTAATACACTGTTTAATCTTCACATATTTGTAAATTTTTGTGTTTTCTTCTTGTAACTGATTTCTAGTTTCATATCACTTTGTTGGAAAAGATGCTTGCTATGACTTTAATATTTTTAAGTCTACTAAGACTTGTTTTGTGGTCTTACATATAATCTGTCCCAGAGAATGTTGTATGTACACTTGAGAAAAATGCATATTCTGCTGCTGTTGGATGAAATAGTCTATGAACATCTGTTAAATCCATGTTTCCTTATTGATTTTCTGTCTAAATAATTTATCCATTTTGAGTGTGGAGAACTAAAGTCCCCTAGTATTACTGTATTACACTCAATTTCATCCTTCATTTCTGTTAATATTTGCTTTATATGTTAGGAATGCCTCTTATTCTCTGTGATTTCTGTTTAGTGATTTCTTATATTTTCTATCTTTTTGTTGAAATTCTCAATTTGTTCATGCATTGCTCTACTGACTTAGTATCTTTATGACCATTATTTTGAGCGTTTTACCACATAAATCACTTATGTCCATTTCATTGAGGCCTGCTGTTATAGTTTTTTTTCTTTTATTTGAAATATGTTTATCTGTTTCTTTATTTTCCTCAACTCTCTGTATTGCTTTGTATACATTAGATAAAATAGCCACCTGTTCCAGTCTTGACTGAGAGGTCTCATGTAGGAAGTAAACCTTATAGATAGCCAGGTAAGAACTGTTTCTTTTGGCTACAGTCCTGTAAAACCTGTAAATGTAGGCCCTCCTGGCCTCTAGAGTTAGGTAACCAATGGTTTCATCCCCTGGATGGCAGCTGCAAAAGCTGAGCTGTCAGGCATGTGCTCAAGCTCCTTTTTGGGAAATATCAGTGACCCAAAATGGGCCAGAGGTGGGAGATGGTGCCTTGCAGCCTGCCCAGTCTCTGGGGACAATCACAGTAAGCCCTTAGGTGTGTGTTAAGTTAGAAGCTCAACCCCGAGGTGGCAGTTTTTGAAGTATGCAAATAGGCCTCTTTCGGGGAAAGACTGGGAGATGGATGTTTCTCTCTGCTCTCTCTATACTGATTCCTGGGAGCACATCCACTGAATTCTTATGAGACCATTAATTACTTTTATTTGTTTGCTATAGTTTTGTGGGTCTTGTGGATGCAAGCCCCTCTGATTTTCTGAGCTAGGTGTTTTGGGGGTCTGTCCCTCAAGTAAAAATCTTAAAAGTTGGGGCACTAGATATTGAGTACAAATCTTCACTCTTCAGGGAGGATTTTAGAGTTTTGAGTTCCTTCTTGATTATATGTTTCTATGTTTGGGGTGGGGTTTATGTTGAGTGTGTTTCAGCCTTTTCTACCCATTTTATGCAGGCATTTTCTTCTTCACCCAATGTGTAGGAGCCACTTAGTAGTTTCTAGATCTCTTTCAGAGGGAATTTATCCAAATGTAGTTATAAATTCGTGTGTCTTGGAAAGAGGTAAGTTCAGGAACCTTGTGTATCATTGCCTTGGACTGGAACTTTCCTAAGTTTTTATGTATAAATAATATATATGTATAGCTATTTCTTAGTTTATTGACTTTAGAAATCATGTGTTGACTTTCTTCCATGACAGATGAGGGTGTATCATGTTGAAATACCTCTCATTGCCCTCAGCACCATCTCTTGTCAACATAGCGATATCAGAATTTTGGTTGGGTCAAATTAGTGTTTAAATTTTTACAACATTAAGGAGTCCAAGACAGTGTGGGGGGAGGGTAGGAGACCTAAGTTTCAGCTAGTCTCAGGAATTCAGCTAGATAGCTTTCAAATCATTTTGAATACCTGCAAACTCAACAGGAGATATAAGAAAAGTATAGCTACAACTCTACAAATAGAAAAGTGATCATGTTCAGTAAGGTGGGAGGTTTGGAAAAGTAAATCTGAGGTGATGTATGGGAAGATAAAACATAGAGGGAGGGAGCCTCCACAAGCTGGTTATAAGAAAGTGATATAGCAGAGGAGCACAAAATCAGAACTTTTAGAAGTCTGCTCCAGTGAGGAATGTCCTTGCCTGAAATTCACTCAGGTAGCAAAGTGGGTTGGAATCCCAGGTGGGATAGTATGGTCTCAGGATCCTTGGGGTCACAGGAAGACGGGGTGCCTGAGTATGGCAGAGTTCCCAGACATCAAGCAGGGAAGGTGGCTTAAATCAGTGAGCCCAGTGGGCTCTCAGCTTGGGGTTGCCATGAACCATGAACTGCAACATAGTTGGGTTACTGTTCTTGGAGCAGGGGCCCAAACAAGTGGAAGAACCAGTGAGACTCCCCTTCATCTCCCAGGAGGAGTGGCAAGGGTGTGTACCACAGGGATCTGCAGGGTCTCTAGAATGGAAATGGGGTCCTGTGCCTGAGATAAAAATGCTTAGTTACAGCTGGGTGAGCACAGGGTGCTGATGGGGACCAGGGAGTCAGCAGTGATTTACTGCTTTTCCCTGAGAGTGCACTGAGAAGCAGGGCCCCTCAATCTTGGCTCCAAGGCTGGAGATTAGAAGACTGCCTTTTTCATTCTCATTCTCTAAAGTGGTGCAGAAAGCCTTCAGGGAACAAAAGCCATAGAGAACACTCCAGAGCAGATTATTTAGCCTGGCCCCCTGGCAAGGGTGGTGCAAGTCTTCCTGGGACAAAGACACTTGAGAATCAGTGCAACAGGCCCATTCCCCAGAAGATCAGGAAGAACATTCAGCCAAGACCAAGTTTACCAATCACTGAGAATACAAAACTCCAGTGCTAGGGGAATACAGCATATAGAATTCATGTTTTTCCTCCCTATGATTCTTTTCTTTCAATTTTAATTTTTTTCTCTTTCCTTTTTCAACCAATTTATTTTATCAACTATTTTTTAAAGATCTTTTTTAATTTTCATTTTTACAGTTACAGTTTATCCTTTCACAGCATTACATTTTTTTTGTATATATATAAGTTTTTTCTTCTTTACAATTTTGGGATGTGCTTCTCACATACCAAAATACACCCAGAACCTAGTGTATTGCTTTATTCTATTCATCTGTTTGATTATATTCTCTTTTTAAATTTTTTTATTTATTTATTTTTATTTTTCTCAGCTTTGGGTCTCTTCTGATTTTTTTTTTTTTTAGTGTATATTTCTCTGGGGTCATTGTTGCCATTTTATTGTTTTATTCTCTTGTTCATCCACTTTCTCTGGACAGAATGACAAGATGGACAAACTCACTTCAAAAAAGAGAACAAGAGGCAAAGAGGCAGTACTGACTTCCAGGGACCTAGTCAGCATGGACATAAGTAAGATATCAGAACTAGAGTTCAGAATAATGCTAATAAAGATATTAGTTGGGTTTGGAAAAAGCATAGAAGACACTAGAGAATTCCTTTCTGGAGATATTAAAAAAACTAAAATCTAACCAAGTTGAAATAAAAAAGATTATTAATAAGATACAATACAAAATGGAGGCTCTAACTGCTAGGATAAATTAGGCAGAAGAGAGAATTAGTGATATAGAAGACAAAATGATGGAGAATAAAGAAACTGAGAAAAAGGGAGATAAACAACTTCTGGATCATGAGTGGAGAATTTGAGAGATAGTGATACCATAAAGTGAAACAATATTAGAATAATTGGGCCCAGGAGAAAGGAAAGCTAGAGAGGAGCAGAAGGTATATTGGAACAAATTATAGTGGAGAACTTCTCTAATCTGGCATCCAAGTTGAGGAGGCACAGAGAACCCCCCTCAAAATCAATAAAAATAGGTCAACACCCCCAAACATATAAAAATGAAACGTGCAAATCTCAGAACAAAGAAAATCCTGAAAGCAGCTCAGGACAAGAGGTCCATAACTTACAAGGGTAGAAACATTAGACTGGCAGAAGACCTAGTCACAGAGACCTGGCAGACCAGAAAGGACTGGCATGATATATTCAGATCGTTAAATGAGAAAAATATGCAGCCAAGAATACTTTCTTCAGTTAGGATGTCATGTAAAATAGAAGGAAAGATAAAAAACTTTCAGAACAAACAGAAACTAAAATAATTTGTAATCACCAAACTAGCCCTACAAAAATATTAAAAAGGACCCTTTAAGTGAAGAGAGAGGCCAAAAGTAACCAGAAAAGAACAGAGACAATATACAGAAACAGTGACTTTACAGGTAATTCAACAGCACTAAATTCATATCTTTTAATAGGTACTTTGAATGTAAATGGGCTAAATGCCCAATCAAGAGACACAGGGTATCAGATTGGATAAAAAAGCAAGAACCATTGATATGCTGTCTGGAAGAAATTTTAAACCCAAAGACACCTCCAGATATAAAGTGAGGGGGTGGAAAACCATTTATGATGCTAATAGACATCAAAAGAAAGCTGGGGTGGGAATCTTTAAATCAGACAAATTAGATTTTATATCAAAGACTGTAATAAAAGATGAGGAAGGACACTATATCATAATTAAAGGGTCTATCCAACAAGAAGATGTAACAATTGTAAATATTTATAGCCCTAACTTGGGAACAGCCAATTATACAAAACAATTAACAAAAATTTAAAAACACATTGATAATAATACAATAATAGTAGGAGACTTTAGAGCCCCACTCACAGTGATGTGCAGATCATCTAAGCAGAAGATCAATAAGGAAACAAGGACTTTGAATGATACAAAGGACCAGCTGGACTTCACAGATATACTCAGAACATTTCATCCTAAAGAAGAAACATTCTTCTTGAGTGCACATGGAACATTCTCCAGAATAGATCACATCCTGGGTCACAAATCATGTTTCAACCAGTTCCAAAAGATTGGGATCATTTCCTGCATATTTTCAGACCACAATGGTTTGAAACTTAAACTCAATCACAAGAGGGAATTTGGAAACAACTCAAATACATGGAGGCTAAAGAGCATCCTACTAAAGAATGAATGGGCCAACTAGGAAATTAAAGAAAAATTTAAAAATTCAAGGGAACAAATGAAAATGAAAACAAAACTCTTGCAAACCTTTGGGATGCAGCAAAGGTGGTCCTAAGAGGAAAGCATATAGCAATACAAGCCCTTCTTAAGAAAAAAGAAAAGTCTCAAATACACAACCTAACTTTTCACCTAAAGGAACTAGAGAAAAAACAGCAAATAAAGTCTAAACCCAGTAGGAGAAGAGAATGAATAAAGATTAGAGCAGAAATCAATGAAATATAAACCAAAAGAACAGTAGAACATATCAAAGAAACTAGGAGCTGGTTATTCAAAGGAATTAATAAGATTGGTAAGCCCCTGGCCAGACTTATCAAAAAGAAAAGAGAATGCACCCAAATAAATAAAATCATGAATGAAAGAGGAAAGATCACAACACTGAATAAATGAAATCATGAATGAAAGAGAGAGAGCCAGACTTATCAAAAAGAAGAGAAAGGACCCAAATAAATAAAATCATGAATGAAAGAGGAGAGATCACAGCAGTGAAGAAATACAAATAATCATGACTATATTATGAGCAACTATATGCCAAAAGATAAGGCAATCTAGAAGAAATGGATGCATTCCTACAGAGGCATAAACTACCAAAACTGAAATAAAAGGAAATAGAAAACTTGAACAGACCCATAACCAGCAAGGAAATTGAAGTAGTAATGAAAAATCTCTGAACAAACAAGGGTCCAGGGCCGGGTGGCTTCCCAGAGGAATTCTACCAAACATTTAAGGAAGAATTAATACCTATTTGTCTGAAGCTGTTTCAAAAAAATAGAAATGGAAGGAAAACTTCCAACTTCTTTCTATAAGGCCAGAATTACCTTGATCCCAAAACCAAAGACCTCATCAAAAAGGAGAATTACAGACCAATATCCTTGATGAACAAGGATGAAAAAATTCTCACCAAGATACTACTAATAGGATCCAACAGTACATTAAAAGGATTATTCACCACGACCAAGTGGGATTTATTCCTGAGCTGTAAGGGTGGTTCAATATCTGCAAATCAATTAATGTGATACATTACATAAATACAAGAAAGGACAAGAACCATATGATCCTCTCAATAGACGCAGAAAAAGCACTTGACAAAGTAAACCATTCTTTCTTCACTGAAACGCTCAAAGTATGGGAATAGGGGAACATACCTCAATATCATAAAAGCTATATATGAAAAACCCACAGCAAATGTCATTCTCAAAGGGGAAAAACTGAGAGCTTTCCCCCTAAGGTCAGGAACACGGCAGGGATGTTTACTATCACCAGTGCTGTTCAACATAGTACTGGAAGTAATCTCAACAATTAGATGATAAAAAGAAACAAAAGGCACCCAAATCAGCATGAAGAAGTGAACTCTCACCCTTTGCAGATGCCATGATAGTCTATGTGGAAAAGCCAGAAGACTCCACCCAAAAATTGCTAAAGCTCATACACGAATTCATCAAGGTGGAAGGATATAAAATCAATGCACAGAAATCAGTTGAATTTCTATACACTCATAATGAGTCAGAAGAAAGGGAAATTAAGGAGTCAATCCCATTTCCCATTGGACCCCAAATCATAAGATACCTAGGAATAAACCTAAGCAAGGAGGCAAAGGATCTATACTAAAATAACTATAGAACACTCATGAAAGAAACTGAGGGAGACACAAAGAAATGGAAAAATGTTCCATGCTCATGGATTGGAAGAAAAAAATAGTTAAAATGTCTATGCTACCCAGAGCAATCTATACATTCAATGCAATTCCTATCAAAATACCATCAACTTTTTTTTTGTGCAGAGTTGGAACAAATAATCCTAAAATTTGTATGGAATCAGAAAAGACCCCTGTAAAGCCAAAGGAGTGCTGAAAAAGAAAATTAAAGCTGGTGGCATCATACTTCTAGACTTCAAGCTTTATTACAAAGCTGTAATCATCAAGACAGTATGGTAATGACACAAAAACAGGCAAAGAGATCAATGGAACAGAATAGAGAAGCCAGAAATGCACCCTTGACTCTATGGTCAACTAATCTTCAACAAAGCAAGAAAAATATCCAATGGAAAAAAGATAGTCTCTTCAACAAATGACGCTGGGAAAATTGGACAGCCACATGCAGAAGAATGACACTGGACCATTTCCTTACACACCATAGACAAAAATAGACTCAAAATGGATGAAAGAACTAAAAGTGAGACAGGAATCCATCAAAATCCTAGAGGAGAAAACAGGCAGCAACTGCTGTGACCTTGGCTGCAGAAATTTCTTGCTAGACACGTCTCCAAAGGCAAGTGAAACAAAGGCAAAAATGCACTACTGAGACTTCATCAAGATAAAAAGCTTTTGCACAGCAAAGGAAACAGTTGACAAAACCAGAAGACAACTGACAAAATGGGAGAAGATATTTTCAAATGTCTTATCAGATAAAGGGCTAGTATACAAAGTCTATAAAGAAATTATGAAACTCAACACCCCCCCCAAAATAGTCCAGTCAAGAAATGGGCAGAAGACATGAACAGACGTTTCTCCAAAGAGGACATTCAAATGGCCAACAGACACTGCTCAACATCACTCAGCATCAGGGAAATACAAATCAAAATCACAATGTGATATCACATCACACCAGTCAAAATGGCTAAAATTAGCAAGTCAGGAAATGCCAGATGTTTGCGAGGATGTGGAGAAAGGGAAACCCTCTTACACTATTGCTGGGAATGGAAGCTCGTGCAGCCACTCTGGAAAACAATATGGAGGTTCCTCAAATAGTTGAAAATAGAGCTACCTTATGAACCAGAATTGCACTACTGGGTATTTACCTCAAAGATAAAAATGTGATCTGAAGGGGTACTTGCACCCCAATGTTTATAACAACAATGTCCACAATATCCAAACTATGGAAAGAGCCCAGATGTCTGTAGACAGATGAATGGATAAAGAAGATGTGATATATATATTACACACACACACACACACACACACACACACACACACACAAAATGGAATATTACTCAGCCATCAAAAAATTAAATATTGCCATTTTTAAGGATGTGGGTGGAACTAGAGGGTATTATGCTAAGTGAAATAAATCAAAGAAAGACAATTATATGATCTCACTCATATGTGGAATTTAAGAAATAAAACAGAAGATTATTGGGAAAGGGAGAGAAAAATAAAATAAGACAAAATCAGAGAGAGAGACAATCCGTAAGAGACCCTTAATCATAGGAATCAAACTGAGGGTTGCTGGAGGGGAGGTGCTTTGGGGAATGGGGTAATTAGATGATGGACATTAAGGAGGTCACATGATGTAATGAGCACTGGGTGTTATATAAGACTAAAGGGGGACACCTGGGTGGCTCAGTTGGTTAAGCATCTGCCTTCAGCTCAGGTCATGATCCCAGGGTCCTGGGATGGAGTCCTGCATTGGGCTCGCTCTCCCTCTGCTGCTCCCCCTGCTTGTGTTCTCTCTCTCTTTCTTTCAGATAAATAAATAAAATCTTTAAAAAATAAAATAAAAAAGAGACTGATGAATCACTGACCTCTACCTCTGAAACTAATAATGCATTATGTTAATTAACTGAATTTAAATAAAAACATACCCTAACAAAGAGGAAGAAAAAAATAAAAATAAAGAAATTTTTATAACATTCATGTATTGTTTACTTTTCAGCCAACGGGTATATTACCTTAGTATGATACTTTTATTTATAGTCCCTCATTCAGTGAGTTAATGCTTCTGCATTAACATCTTCCTCTTTAATTGCTTATTCCTCCCCTTGAAGTTCAATTAGGCTATCATTTAAAAATATGAATTACTAGAATAGGGCATGTCATGAGTAAATACCAAAGTGTTAAATAGGAAAAGAATGAGTGTGATGTACAGCATACCGGTTTGTGGCATGGGCTTAGGTCTGACAGACTTAGGATGAAATTCTAGCTATGCCTCTTACTGGCCATATGGCCTTGGGAAAGTTATTTAACTTTTTACGTATCTTTACATGTCTCAGTTTCTTCATTTGAAAAATGAGAATGATAGTAAGTATAATTCATGGAATATCTATCATATACCAGGCATAATGTATACATGATTTCATTTAGTTCTCATACTAAAATGATTTCATTTTTGTTTTACAGATAAGAAAACGGAGAGAATTCAACTGACTTGATCAATGCTTCACAGATAAAAAGGTTGAGTGAAGCTGGGATTTAAACCAACGTAACAAAGACTATATTTGAGCCTGTATCTTTTTATAGGATCAAATTACAATTTAAATGAGATAGTTCCCATAAGGTGCTTTTTTAATGGCAACTAATCTATAGCAGGTGTTCACTGATGATACCAGTTGTTTTTAAGTTATTAATTATGCAATAATCTTCATCCTGGTATTAAGATAATCATGACTTGAATTTCTTAACCCGATTTTACATCTGATCTATTTTTGTTTATTTATCCAACAATAATTTTGGTCTCAGACAGTGTTGCTACTTTCCAGAGATACAGTGATGTTTCAGACTTCATGGGATATACAGACTTATAAGAATTAAAGCAATTTAAATATTTAGAAATATAATTAATGTTTGGTGTAAATATAGATGTTATGAAGGCACACAGAATTACCCAACATAATCTTGGCAGAATTAGAAAAGTCTCAAAAGCAATTTCTATACTGAATCCTGAATGAACAGAAAGCATTATATAGCTGAAAGGGTAGAGTTAGGGAGAACAAAAGAGAATGTTCCAGGTATGAAGTACACAAAGTAGACCAAGCAACATCTGAGAATTTAAAATAGTTTAATATAGCTAGGTTATGTGTGACTGTTTATTTTACTTCTTGCTGTGTAGCAAACTATCCCACAAGTTCATGGCCTGAGTTTTACTTACGAATCTTCAGGCTAGGCAGTTCATCAGAACATTTATATTTCCTTCATTCACCATAGGTTTGGCTCAAAGCCTTGGAGTTGAAATAATCTGAAGGTGACTTACTCATATGTCTGGTGCCTAGACATAAATTACTAGGGTTGGAAAAGTTGAACCTTATGGCTCTCCCTCTATTTCTAAATGATTTCTCAACATGATATCTCCAGTATAGTAGCTGGGCTTCTTCTTTGATCATTCAGGGTGGAGGAAAACATCAGTCTGAACTATACTGACATCGTGACCTGGTACTGGAAATCATGCAGCATTACTTACACAGAATTTCATTTAGCAGTAGTGAGTCACTAAAGCTGGACCATATTCAGGGGAGGGAAATTAGGCTTCACTTTTTGAGCAGGAGTAGTATGCCTCTGTACCAGCATCATGGAATAGAAATATCGCTGTGGTCAATTTAGGTACTATAATCTGCATGGCATTTCTATTTCAGTGTGTTCTATTGGGGAAAGGGAGAAATGAGAGCAGGGACTGGTGAGAGAGAAGTCTAGAGAGGTAAGTAGTCATGAGATTATATATGGTCATTTAGAACATCTAATAGAGTTAAATTCTATTATGAAGGCAGTATAGCACTTTGAGGGTGTGTGTGTGACATAATCAAATTAAACTTTTATCAGAATTATGTGGGCTGTGGAGTAGAAGAAGGAAAAGTGGAAGCAGGAATTATAGGTAGGAGCCTGCTGTAGTAATCCAGTCAAGAATTAATGCTGCCCTAAACTACAGAATTTGGAGACTGGTGGAAGACAGTTTTGAGATCTTTAGGAGGAAGAATCATTAGCACTTGGAAACTGACTGGGGCCAAGAGTGATAGTTAGCTTTCCGTCTGACTTAGATGACTATGACAAGGCACACTGGGGAGGGTGATGTGATATCATTTATGAATATAAGAGACAGAAGCAGATATGGGGTGGGGTGGAGAATAAAATATATTTAGTTTTATACATGTTAAGCAGGGGATAACTGTAGGAGATAACCT
Organism: Ailurus styani; assembly: GCA_002007465.1. Classification (NCBI taxonomy): domain Eukaryota; kingdom Metazoa; phylum Chordata; class Mammalia; order Carnivora; family Ailuridae; genus Ailurus; species Ailurus styani. The sequence continues at coordinate 618,365 of LNAC01000242.1, read as the reverse complement.
GTTGAGATATCTTATTGGTCATTAATAAAAGATGTGGAGCCTAGCAATAAAATAAAGTTTGGTAGTCTTCAGCCTATAAGTCTTATAATTAATTAAATTAAAAGAATAGAAGTGGTTGTGGTCACTTAAAGAATGTTTGTGAAAGCTAAAAAGAGAACAATTCTAAGACAGGACCCTAAGAAACATTACAGTTTAAGGAAAATTATAGCCACCTGAATCAAAAACTCTACACACATCTTCTAAAAACTATACAGATAAAAAGAGTAAGTAAAAAAAAAGAGTAAGTAAAATCACACAGATCCATGCCCACAACATAACTAGGAGAAAAAGAATACTATAAATTAATTTACAGAGAGGAAGGGAGATAGATAGATAGAGATAGACAGATAGATAAACGCAAAGGCAAATCTTGAGCACACACCAAAGGAGAGTCAGGTGGAGACTTCATGAAAGAGAGAAGGCAATGTTAGTCTAGTGGCAGTGGAATAAAAATTTTTTAAAAAAATATGACCTTGTATATCAGAACACTTAACTCCCGAAAGTCAAAAAGAAGTTGGCTCAAAAGTTCAGAAAATCTAAGATGGAACTCTGGATAGGGTCCCACTTGTGGGGAATTAAAAGGACTTGGTAGTGAATAAAATAAGAACAAAAAACACAGTGGGATATGAAGATACAAATAAACAAAGAATTACTAACTAAAAAGACAAACCAATTCTCTTCATAAAATGTGCCATTAAAGAAATTATAATTCATTATACCAACAGAAGAGGGTGCTCTTGAACTAGGAAAACTAGTAAGTCACCAAATGCCTTATACCTGACTAGATAGAATTATTTCTTTTTGCTAATCTAATCTAAGACATTTAAAATAAATGAAAAATAGCTGACAATAACCATAAAGAATATTATAAAAAGAAGATGGTTAATAAGAATCTAAACATTTATGTTAATGAAAATTCTAAAAAAAAAGACCATAAAAAGTAGGAAAATGGAATTAAATACCATTAATTAAGCATTTACGTATATTAAGAAACCCATCCTAATCAGAAATTCAGAAGGGAACGGGGAAAGAATATAAGAATTAAGCAAATTCCAGAAAGAAAGAGAAGAAAAAAACAAAATCATCTCAGGAATGAAGACTTAACTACAAGCTGACCAGGATAGAATAGAATCAATGGAAAATATAACACAGGGGGAAATGTATTTAAATATTTAAGAGCATAAAAATAAGATAGAAAAACAATCAGAGAAAGTGATAGCTATAAAAGAGAGGCAAGGATGATCTCACATACATATAATTGGAGTCCTTGACAAAGGAAAACAAAATGATGGAATAAAGATGTTACTTAAAGTTATAATTTAAAAAACTTCCCAGATGGTGAACTCAGAGAAATATCCTGGTAAAACTCTTAGACTTTAATGAGAGAGACAAAAAAGTCTCTGAGCCTTCAGGCAAAAAGACCAAATAACCTACGAGGAAACAAAATCAAGTTGAAATCAGAGTTTGTGAAAGCAACATACAAAGCAAGACAACTTTGGTGCAAAAATGTTTAAAAAGCAAGAGCAAAACATGTGAGTTGAAGATTTTATATCTAGACAAGTTGTTCTTCAAGTGCCACTGCTATATAAAAACAGTTTGAAAATGTGAGAACTTAAGGAATACTGTATTCAAAAATATAACTAGAGAGTGAGCTTTATTTAACAAAAAGAAGGCTGAAGAAACCCAGGCACAAGGATCAATGGTATATATTGAATATATTTTAATGTAGGGGTACAGACAAAGGGTAGAGGAAGATTATGTAAGCATTACATGTTCTGACAAAATAGAAATAAACCAACCCCTTACAAAAATGATAGGGAAGAGGGGAGAGAAGATAGAGTATAAAATAAACTCATTGCTGTACAGATAATATGTGCAGTCAAAATATATCATTTAGAGTTGACAAACCAAACATAGAAGACTCAGGGAAAAGCTGACTATTTTTGGCAAAAAGACACTGGAGAAGTTATAACCACTAGAAGAAAAGAAAAGAAAAAATCCTTCTAAATACAAAAGAAATAGCCAAAAGTGAAGAAATATCACATAGAGAAAAACACAGTAAATATAAATAATATATATAGTAAATATAACATAAAATAATATTATAGACCTTAACCAGGTTATACTGTTAAGTGAAAAAAGCAAATGCAAGCAATGTATAATATGGTAGCATTTGTGAAGAAATATGGGTGTAAAAAGAATGAAGATACATAATTTTTATAAAAAAGAAGTGCACGATGGATGTACTGGGACTTAATGAAAATGATTACCCATCAGGGGTGGGTGAGACTGGAATGGAATGGATAGGAATGAGTCTTCTTTTAGTTCACCTTCCAATTTGAACCATGTGAAAGTTTGTGCATATACAGAGTAAAATAAGTTTTTTCTTAAATGAAGAAAATAAACCATAAAATTACATATAGGTAGGAACAAATCAGCCTTTTTGTCAAAGTGATAAAGTAACCATACACATATAATTGATTAGAGTAATTTTGAACCTAGTACTCTGACTATAATTATATTCTAAAGACAAAAATATTTGCAAAGAAATACTGACCTTCACATGATAATTTTCTTTTTGGTGATGAGATTGTAATAATCTAAAATAATTTTTCTATATTACAAGATAGAGCAAATTATTAGGTATGCTGCTACAATTGTTAGAAGTCAGAGTTCTCTGTACAAATATGCAATAAAGAAAGGCAAAGAACCCTGTGATATTGCATTACATTGTAGAAGAATGTGAGGTCAATGAAAAAAAAAACAGTTTTGCAAGTCTTGAATATATTGCATGCTGGCAGGAAAGAAACAATAAAAGGGAAGATTAAAATAGAAGAGAAAAGGAATAATGGTTAAAGCAAGTTCCTGAGGGTGTGAGAAGAATGCGATCCTACATTTAGGTAGAGGCATCAGACTCAAAGGGCGAATGAATACCTCATCTATTAAGGCAGGAGAGAAGATAGAAAGGACAGAGACAAATACAAATAAATGTATGTATTTGGAATAGGAAGCTCAGAAACTTGAATAATGGCTTCTGTTTTCTCTGTGAAGTAAGACAAGGTCATGTGCTAAGAATGAGGGGTAATGAGGTAGTACAGGTGTTTCTAGGAGAGCAGAGATTGGTAATCCACTATGGAGAATGAGATAGAGACTTGACTGAAATAGTGTGGAAGGATTGCCAGGCAGCACTGTGGATCTTGTTGGGGGTGAAGACCATTAATTTGCCTTGGCATTAATGGATGTATTTTTATGATTTTCTTCAGCTGTGCCCTTCAGCCTTAAATATAGATAGGGTAGACATGTTGATTTGGTCCACCATAGGGGTTTCAGTAATCCAGAGCAATTGGAAAAACAGTGGGTTAATGTTGTAGAGAATGTTGGCAAGAAAATGTTGATATAATAAACTATGGATTCTTAGATGGATAGAGAAGGAAGCAAAGACAGAAAGGTGCACATAGGGAAAAAGTAGAGCCATCAGGTGTTTGTTGCATTGAAGACTATGTGATGAAGAATTATTAAATGAGGGATCTAGAAGGAAAGGGTAAGAAGTTGTGATAAAGAAGAGATAGTTGAATTTAGGTTTTCAGAGGTGAAGCAGTGATGCTATAATACAGGTTTGTCATAACAGAGGGTGACTGAAATAAAGTGGAGGAAAAGGTAACTGAAGATGAGAAGGTTTGGAAATTATGAAACTTGGATTATGCATGGACAGGATGTCACCCAGAATGATGGTGAAAGTGGCATGAAAAGGAAGACCATGTCAGGTGCTGCAGTGTTTAGTAAATCTGAAGGAATTGTCCATGGAATCCACAGGTACTCTGAGTACTAGGGAGGGTGGAATATGGTATGGCTGGAAAAGTTGGACCTCTAAGGATGTTGGGGTTAATGTAGAGCATGAAATCATCCATAATACCTGTCTTGCTAAAATGTAACACAGAGGTCGCTGGGGGCAGGGAAGATTATGGAGAAGTGCGTAGGCCTTTGGAATGCCAAGGCCTACGTGACCGCTCTGCCGTTGGAATGCTTCCGGGAGTTGCCTTCCCTGAAGCTTTCTTAGCCCAAACAGCTGCCCTGTGATCTAAGAGATGTACGCATTGTCCCTTAGGCTATGTTTAGCAGAACTCCTAGAACATGCAGATTAGCATATTGTATCTTTCCTGTAAACAGATCCTCCTAGTTCCTGTAAGACCTCTTGTCACACATCATGTGCTTGAGAAACAGTGATAAGGATTTGTGATTATCCTGCAGGACCAATAAAAGTGGTAGCAAAGAAGAGCAAAGGGTCTTTGTCTTTGAGTGTTGATCCCCTTACCTTCTCCTCGATTTCATAGCAAAGTTTAGAATAATCTTTCATCCGTCAGTACAGGGATTGCTGGCCATTCCCAGCAAGTGGTGACCCCGAAGTGATCACCTTGCAATGGATACTGGACAGACCCCCCTGAAAACGTAAAGTCGTGCAATAAGTTGGCATTGGCTCATGGCTGAGTTTGGGGAAGTTTCAGGCTTGGGTATTTTTACAGAATTAAAAGTTCTCTAAGAACTCCAGATATGGGGCAAAGTCTTTTTCTCGAACAGAGACAATATATTAACATTTTAAAGCAAATTTTAAAGGTTTATGGGACTACTATATATGAGAAACACTTCCTTAAGGTAAGTGGGGCTTCTGTAATGGAGGACCAATGTCAGGGTTTGTTAGAGGTTGTTACTGAACAGAACTCATGGTTCCCTGACTGAGGAACTTTAGATTTAGAAGTAGGGGAAAGATTCAGAAAGAACTTGAAACGTTGCCATAAACAAGGTAAAAAGGTGTCCTTCGCTTCTCTTACTATGTGGGGTCAGCCCTGGCCCCTTTACATACTAAGCACACTTCAAAAGTCTTTAAAGAAAAAGAAGGGGGACCTATAACTCCTTCGGCTCCCCAAATTTGCCCGTTAACTTCTCAAGTTAGACCCAACATAGGGAGAGGGGAATTTTACACAATTGGTTTGAAGCACCACCAGATGCAGAGGATCTGAACTCTGCTTCCTCATTCTGAGACATCAAGAGTGTAGACAGCCACCCTCTCCATTTGGGGAGACCTATGGAGAAGCAGTGATATGTTAGAGTAGAGTGATATTTCAATTAAGGCAAGAAGGTGGAGTGAATTTAGTGGCAGGGCCAGGGACTGAGGGCTTCAGGAAGCATAATTAAAGTATTAGGAATGGGACAACAAGGTCAAGAGAAGGCAGTCACAGAACACTATCATAATGCACATCTCTAATTGGTTGCTTCAGAAGAGAATCACAGTATGCTTTTCCTGTTCTCCAAATATACATAGCCCTCAATGACTTATAGCAGGAAAGGCAGACTAAAACCTTTAAGACTTAACAAGTAGTAGTGTTCAGTTATACCTATACCTGCATCCTTTTATGATAGGTTTACCATAAAAAAATTTATTTTCCCAGTAAAAATGCATTTAAAGGAAGCAAATAATATAAAGCCCAATGTGACCATTAAAATGGAATTTAATGTAAAACCCAAGCTGATAATAGTTCCTAAAGTATTATCTATGGACATATAGGACTTTATTTCAAAATTATCATGGCCAGTGAAATTAAATGGACTCTGGGTTAGAAAATTGACTTCCAGAAAGTGAGTCATAAAGTCAGAACTCAATCTCATAGTAACAAAAGACCACAGAACTCCTAGCAATCTATAAAGCTGTAACTAGGAAACTCAGAAGTAAATAAGTCTCTTAGGAAATGTGGCCATACAGTTAAAAAAATAGAAAAGTAATGAAAGCACTGAGAGAAAATTTTGAGGCAAAATAAACATTCAAATGATTTGTTGAGCTGCACAGGTCAGATTGGAAACAGGATATGATATTCTGTGATACACATATTTATATGTGTATAAGTTATTTATAACATACATCCAAGTATATGCATACATTCACACACACATATACACATATGTATCATATGAATATTCTACATATAAAAATTACATATATATGTATATATATCCAATTACTATTTTAAAAAGAAAGAACTTTGGCAGAGCACATGGCAGTAGCAGCCAAGAACCTCTCAGAGATTTATAAACAATTCCTCTTCTCTGACAGAAGGGTTTATTTAAAAGCTCTTTATGATGAACATTTACTTTAGTAACATCTTTAAATTTTAGAAATATCAAATAATTGGTGTTTTTAAAGCCAAACTTCTAAAAAAAATCCAGTATAGTTAACACACAATGTTATATTAGTTTCAGGTATACAATACACTATATAATACTATATCTATAGTATTATATACTATATACTACTGATTTAACTGAGCAAACATATATACAGTGCATGTGATAGAATAAGGGAAAAAAGAGGCTTCTTGAAGAGAGGGACTCTATTTGATTTTTCTTTATATCTCCAATCAATAGTCTAGTGCTTGGCCCACAGCTGGCATTCAATAAATGCTTGTTGAATGAAAGAGTAAATTAAATTTAATCTTACCTTCATGGAGCAGATAATAAATACTAACCACATTGGAAATGGTATAGGCAATAATAGAGGTGGAGTTACAGTGTGATGGGAACAAAGAAGAGGAGGAGATTAATGACTGGCATGAAAAATGTTCTTTAACTTCCCATATTATATACCCAAGTTCAACAGCAGCACTCATAAAATGAAAAGCGCTGTAATATATTTATCTGCCAAAAATTTGATTGCAGGTTGCTGTTCAGAGAGGGAAACTAAAATTAGAAAGAAACTGCCTGCGTTTTGATACGAAGGAAGAATATAGTTTTTACAACACACTTATGGGAAAAACCAAACCCAAAAGACAGAAGCAACTTCCATTCGGATGTTTAACTAAGTGAGGTTCTTATGCAGATTATAATGAGAGTACAGAAAGAAGAAAAAAAAAACAGGGTAGAGTGAGATGATGTATGAAAGGAAGAGAAATGATCAACATTAACAACTCTTTTGTTCAGAAGAATTGCCTTTAGTCTCTCACTTGAAGGCCTGCAAATTACCTTCTCAGAAGATATTTAACCCATATTTAATGCAATGAAACAGATAAAAGAGGCTCTCCTGTCTCACACTTTTTGTTTGTTTAAAACTCATTCCTCTGCCCATTTCTTCCTTCATTTAAATCTTCTGCAAGTAAGTAGAAATAACATTTCTTTGATTCAGAGCTGTTGGGATTTTTTTGATGGTTGCAGCTCAGGCTTCTTTCCATGACCAGCCTTCACCAATCTGCCATCCTTTGAATATACTCTACATTCTCATATTTCTTTCCTTTGTCCATACTCTCCCTTTGTCCAGAAATATAGTTCCCGTCTTTCTGTTCTTCTGACCTCTTCTGTGAAGTCCTAGTTCCTGCACCAGAATCTCTCCTAATGTAGCTATTTACTCTGTTATACTTCCGTAACATTTTTTGTAACTATTTTTTGTTGTGATAAGATATATGTAACATAAAATTTGCTGTTTTTCCCATTTTAAGTGGACAGTTGCATGGCATTAAGCATGCTCACATTATTGTACAACCATCATCATCTACTCCCAGCCTTTGTCCATCTTCCTAAACAGAAACTCCATACCCATTTAACAGTAACTCCCCTTCTCTCCTCTTAGCCCTCAGCAACCATCACTCTGCTTTCTGTCTCTATGAATCTGACTACTCTAAGTACCACATATAAAGTGCAGTCATATAACATTTGTCCTTTTGTATTGGTTTATTTCACTTAGCATAATGTCCTCAAGATTTACCATGTTGTAGCATGTGTTAGAATTTTCTTCCTTTTTAAAGATGAATCATACTTTGTTGTATGTATAGGCCACATTTTGTGTATGCATTCATCCACTGATGGACAATGGGCTGCTTTGACCTTTTGGCTATTGTGAATAATGCTGCTATGAATGTTGGTGTACAAATATCTGTTCAAGTCCCTGCTTTCGATTCTTTTGAAAGTATACTCAGAAATGGAAATGCCAGATATCTTGGTAAGTCCATTTATAATTTTTATATAAAATTTTTCTATAGTGGCAGTACCACTTTACATTCCTATCAGAAATGCACAAAGGTTCCAATTTTTCCAGATCCTTGCCAAAAATTATTTTCTACTTTTTTTAATAATAGCCATTCTAATTTGTGTGAGGTGTTATCTCTTTGTAAGTTGGACTGATTTATATTTCCCTAATGATTAGTAATGTTGAGCATCTTTTTATGTACCTTTTTGGCTATTTGCATATTTTTTTTTTGAGAAATGTATGTTTAAGTTTTTTGCCACTGTTTTAATTGGGTTATTTGTTTTTTGCTGTTGGGTTGTAGGATTTTTATATATTCTGGATACCTTATCAGATATATGATTTGCAAATATTTTCTCCCATTCTGTAGGTTGCCTTTTTACTCTGTTGATAGCATACTTTGATGCATGAAAGTTAAATTTTGATGTAGTCCAATTTATCTATTTTTTTCTTTTGTTGCCTGTGCTTTTGGTGTTATAGCCAAGAAATTAACAAATCTGATAGCACGGAGCCTTTCTCTATGTTTTCTTCTAAGAGTTTTATAATTTTAGCTCCTACATTTAGGTCTTTGATCCATTTTAGTTTTTGCATATGATGTAAGCTAAGGGTCCAACTTTATCTTGTGTTCATGTACATTTGATCTTCCTGGCACAATTAGTTGAAAACTCCCATGACATTTTGCAGATGTATTTATAATTATGTATTTTCTTTTTTTTAAAAGATTTTATCTATTTTATTTGACACAGAGAGAGAGATTACAAGTAGGCAGAGAGGCAGGCAGAGAGACAGGGAGAGGAGGAAGCAGGCTCCCTGCTGAGCAGAGAGCCCGATGCGGGCCTCGATCCCAGGACGCTGAGACCATGACCTGAGCCGAAAGCAGAGGCTTTAACCCACTGAGCCACCCAGGCGCCCTAATTATGTATTTTCTTATCTGGAGTAATGTACTCATAAACTGGATGTCATGCAGTGACAAGGGTAGAAGGCAGAAGCCCTGATTTTCAGTATTTTCTGATTTCTCTTGTGTTCTCTCACCATGCCCAAATTTAAGCTAATCACATGATGACATCACTGAACATGGAGTTAGGGGTACAAGCTTGCAATTATTTTACTTTGTATGTCGACCACCTGGCATATACTAAATACTCAAATCTTACTTGTTAAATTTTCATTTGACAAATATTTTTGAGTGATTTCTGTGTTCTAGGCAATTGTACTAGGTACTGTGAATGCATTATGATGGAAAAAAACATACATGCTTCCTACTACCTTCATGTACCTTACAATTTAGTGACAAGATAAATAATACAGTAACTCAGAAAATAACTAATAATTACCCATCAAGATAAGTAAGGCGAAAGAAATAAACAGGGTATGAGATGGAATTGCTTAAACAGTCCTCTCTAAAGAGAGGGAATTAGGGGAAAAAAAGCAAGCATGGTGTTTCTGTACATGGAGAGAAGGAACTGATTATGCAAAGGGCCAGGGAAGAACACATTGGGTAGAGGGAAAGAACCTGTGCAAAGGCCTTAAGACAAACGGCCATGGCCTCTATGAGAAGTTTTAGGGTGCCATATACCTGGGATAGAGGAAAATGGGGTGAGTGGCTCATAGTGAGATTGGAAAGGTTGGTGGAAACCAGAACAAATATGGCCTTGGAGGCCACTGTTGGGCAGTGGGATTTTATTTAAAGGGTAATAAAAAGCCACTTAAGGGTTCTAAGCAGAAATCAGACATAATTGGTTTTTAAAAGTGGATTTTTCTCGTTCTGTGTATCAGTTGAAAGCTGCTGCTAAGGCAAGGGAGCAGTATAAAGTTTTGAAGGGCTGCAGATGAAATGTGGATATGAGAGAGGAGAAAGAGAAAAGTGGGTATATATGAGACTTTATTTTGAAGATGAAACAGAGAGGACTTTATGACTTATGAGCTATCAGAAATTAGGGTATAAAGTATCCTTTAGCTAGTAACTCTGGGAAAAGAAAGTTGGAAAATAAGCAGTTCATTCTTTTTAAGAAGTGCCCAGCATGGAGCTAGGCACTTTGAGTTATATAAAAGAGGCAGATGACGCAGTCTTTATACATAGAAATTCATACTCTAGTGGCACCAAGACGTGAAATTGTAATAACCAGAGTATACAAAGTCATAAACTAATATTCTGTTTGAGGTGGAGGGTATAAGTGTACAAAGAATTCTGGAAAAAAAAAAGATCCTAGTAGGTCAAAAGTTTCACGGGGAATGAAGTCTCTGAAGGAAGTACAAGACTCAGCTGGGCAGACAGGAAGAGCCAGAGGCCCTCACAAGTGTGGGAAACTAGAAAACCACAGAATCTGTCAAGATGGTGGCCTATGATGTGGAGAGGAAGACAGCTAGCCCAACTACACAGTTGCTGGATGGAGATCATTGGAGAATTAATAGGAAGTGGCATCATGATCATCAGAGATTCTGGTAATTAATTTATAAAATCCTTTCCCTTAATTTATTTTATTTAATCCTCATCATGAAATAGGTAAGACAACAGGATTACTTCCTTATTTTATAGACTGGAGATGGTATATTTAAATGGTGAAGTGTTTTACCCAAGTTTGCAGGGCCAGAGGATGAATTAGAACTAGGACCCAAACCTTCTCATTCTCTTAACTCTTCTCTTTTTACTACAAAACTTGTTTTGCTGTGGCAGAATCAAAATTAGTGGTTTGGCTGTGTGTTTTGATTTTTGGGGCAGAGGGTTATGAATGATTAAGAAAAGAAGACTATACTGATTTCATTTAAAATTGAAAGCCATGTTAAGTTTGGGTTTTAGGATATTGATCACGTTTACTTCCAGAGTCAAGTGGAATACGTCATTTTCCCCCTAGCACTATTTGGATCCCAAGATGACAGTGGCTGGAGTTTCTAAGTTAAGAGGGCTTTTGTTTTTTAAAATTAATTAACTAATTTGACAGAGGGAGAGAGCACAAGCAGGAGGAGCAGCAGGCAGAGGGAGAAAGAAAAGGCTCCCTGCTGAGCAGGGAGCCCAACGAGAGGCTAGATCACAGGACCCTGGAATCATGACCTGAGCCAAAAGCAGACAACATAACCAACTGAGTCACCCAGGTGCCCCTTTAAGTTAAGAGGGATTTAACATTTACTTCCATCCTGACCATGATCCATACTTATGAAACCACTACTAAAGAAACAAAACGAACCTTGTCATGGAGATTTCTTTTCGAGTTAACTCCATGATTTTTAAAGAAAAACAAACAAACAAACAAACAAAAACCCTGGCTACTATGTTCAGTTTCTGTAGATTTTACCAGAATGACTGAATGGCTAAAATATGATTTTTATGATTTCCTGATTAGTTTAATTCTTCTCTTCCATTTGACTACATGGTGGTTTCCATAAAGATTCTGAAAGCATTTTGTAGACATGAGACTTTTCAAGAGGATGGTGGTCAAAATCAAACTTTAGAAAACTGAAAATATACTTTGCATGGTGACTATGTTTCTGTAAGAGTAGAATCTCTGCAGTTTCTCCATGGAGGCTTAGTGTATGGGTATCACTTTAAAAAATTTTGAATTTATTGGGCATAGTACTCTACTATAAAACAGTGTTGTTTGTGTGTGGCTCATATATGTGTGTCTATAAGAATCATGCTTGCTTCATTTAAATTCAAGTATTTATTCATATTAAGAGGAGCAAGCCCTATGCCATGAACACAAAAAACTCTCAATCTAGCACAGAATGTGATGAGTATAGTTGGCATGAGAGATAGAGAGCTATGGAAAATTAAAGAGGTGAGGAAGGAATACTTTAGATATTTAAGCAGAATATAGAAGAATGTGTAGGACTTTATCAGGTAGAGATGGAGGTAGGACATGCTCTGCAGGAAACAGTAAAGACTAAGGCCTGATGTGAGAAAGAGATAAATGCATTTGGGAAACCAAGAATAATAAAAGTTTATAGATTTATCGGGTACAGGTTGATGGTGGAAAGTAATGTTGCAAAAATGTTTAGGTCAGATTTTAAAAAGTGAACTTAATTTGGTAGACAATATGTAACCTTTGAAATATATAGAGTAACAGAATGACGAAAATCACAGTGGCTTTGATATATAGATAGAATTGGAGCAGGGAAAAAACAATTGCTATGGGATTGTTTAACAGAGACCTCTAAGAATACAAATTAGCAATAACAAGACTTGATCAAGGATAATGACAGCTAAGAGGAAAGAGGGAATATATGTGATAGATAATCTTTAGTGACATGGATACATAGTTGATTAATGATCAGCCACGGTTATTTCTGCCCTAAGTACATTTTTTCAGGCATTTTTACCTTTTATCAGTGCAACATATTTTTTCTTGAGTATACTTTACTACTCTGGCTGCCATTCCTGTATGAGATCAAAAATGTGAGAAGCAAAGGTGGAGCAGCTTCTAATATTTTCTTGGGCTCACTGGACTGACTTTTCTGACAATTTGCTTCTTCCTTGACTTGTGAGGGTTTTCTTAAGATGTAGAAAGGGACAGCCTTAACTGGTAAGGAGCCATTCTATAGTTAAGATTACATAAGCAGAACGGATTAATCATATGTAGAGAAAGCCCTGAGGCCAGTGCAGGAAATTCTGAAGGAAATCATGAGATGAGAGAAAGGTCTAGAAATCAATTCCAATACTCTAACTCCCCAACCTCTGTAAGTCTGGTGTCTCTAAACATATCTCAAGGCCCAGCATAGCCTTTCTCAGGATATTTCTGAACCATTTAGACAAACACTCAGTGGCTCAGCATCCTCAGCCATCCAGTATTGACACAAGCTTGATAAGCTTCTTCTACCTTGATCCTTGTATTCAAAGCTCTATTCTAGTCCCCTTTTTGGTACCCACATTCCCCCTTGGCCTCAGACCCTGACTTATTCTTGTTTGTTTTCCTGAGTCCCTGACTTTGAACGCAAATGTGGGCTCTTGACATATCACCTAATAAGTAACCTACTGGATAGCCAGTATCACCCACCTTGCTTTTCCTGAAACTCTTCTTTTGCCACTAGCTTAAGATGCCCAACTCATGCTCTCACCTTGCTTCTACTGTTGCTTGGACTGTGAATGGAAATGCCATATTCTCCAGACCACCATGTGGCTCTGCTTTCACTCTGCTTCCAGAAAGGTGGGTTTTCTCAATTCAGCCATTCAGTGGACACTTCTGATGTTACTGGCTTTTCCTGATGATTCCTGAGTTCAAACAGAGAAAAGAACGTTTTAAGAAGTCAGGCCCAAACGAGGAACTACGGAGGTAAGGAACAGAGTGCTATGTGTGAGAGAGGAAATATGCAGACTTTGTTAACTTTGTAATTTGCTCATTTTTCTTAACATAGGAAGCTCAAACTTTAAGCACTTCTCTAGATAAGAAATGAATACCAAATAATTTTTGTTGTTATTTTACTTTATTAAAAATAAACTAGGGGGGAGGCTGGGTGGCCCAGTCATCCAGTGTTTGCCTTTGGCTCAGGTCATGATCCCAGGGTCCTGGGATCAAGCCCCGCATCAGGCTTCCTGCTCAGCAGTGAGTCTGCTTCTCCCTCTCCCACTCCCTCTGCTTCTGTTCCCTCTCTAGCTGTGTCTCCTTCTGTCAAATAAATAAATAAAATATTAAAAAAATAAGGTAGGGGTATATTTTTATAGTAATATAATTTATACCATAATAATCAAAAAGAGATTCTTTCACTCCAATGGTAAGGATAGGGATGGGGAGTGGTGAAGAATACCGCTTGTGTGGATATGATGTGATTACCATAAATCTATGCATACTCTACTTACCTCTCCTTGATCAGGTAGGTATGTAAGTGTTTTCATCACTTATAGTTTTAGTTTGCAAGTTGTCTGCACTATGTGTCACAGTAATGACTGTGAGTGATATGTATGTGTGTGGGTGAGCGTTATTTTTAAGGAATAATATTTAACTATTTGGAGGAGACCAGTTAAATACTAGTTGTCTTCCTCTTCCTTTAAAAGGAGGAAGAAACCACTCATCCCTAAGTGTGGTGCTGAATGGGATTGTCCCTTAGATACCCTTCTCAATAAATGTTTTGATTTTCTCCAAAAGTTTTCTAGGTGAAGATGTGTACAAATAACTTCTTTTGTTTTTCTCTTTGAGGAATGTAGAAACCCAACCATGTTTCTACTGTAGGAATCAAGAAGCGCTTTTAAGTAGTTGAAAAATAACATATTTCAAGGATGCTAGATATTACAAAAAATCAAAGATGCAAGTGTGAAAACACTGTTCAATAGACTACAAGATATTTAAACAGGACAATACTTGAGAGGGGAAAAATTCTTGATCTATAATAGGCAAAATCATTTATATTTACAGTAGTAATGATTGCTATAACAAGAATGGTAATTTTCCCCTCTGGGTTATTATGATTTTAACAGATCTGAAACTGTCTAGCATTCTTGCTAGAGATATTAGTGTTAATGTCATGTTAACCATTACATCAAAGGCAATGCATTATACTTTAAATGTTACTCAGTATTCCAAATTTTTCTTCAATAAATATTTATTGAGCATCTATTGTCAGGTATGATGTTAGTGCTGTGCATACAGTGAACAGAACAGGTTCTCTTCTCTCCCAAATTTCCTTGCAATGAGACAAGAATGTTAGAAGAGCTTAATTTATTCATTAAGTAAGCAGTGATTACTGACAGGCAGGTAGTATGCTGAGGATACAGCATGAACAGAATGAACTGTCCCCTGGCTTTATGAAGCTGCCTGCCTATTAGTAGATAGAAGTAAATGGACACTTAAAATATATCACTGCATTACATGAAGAAGTACTTGGGGTATGGAGAAAATAAAAAAGGCACCTAACCATGCCTTTTGGAGTGTGCAAAGGTTTCCCAGGAGAAAGGCCCAAGCTAAGGCCTCCCAAATACATAGGAATCAGTCAGAGCTTTGGGTAAAGAACAGCTTGTGAAAGGGTCTGAAAACTGGGAGGTATGTGGTATGAGTAGCCCAGAGGATATTTGGGGGCAAGGAGTGAACTGTGAGGCAAGAGGAGTCAGATCATCAGGGTTTTGCCTGCCATTCTGAGGCTTGGACTTTGTCTACAGGGAAACAGGAAACAATTGAAAGGTTTTAAACATGGAAGATACACGATTAGGAAGAGGTCTGTGTAAAGAATACACTTATATTACTACTCCATCTCTGAAAGGTCTGCAACCTCAAAGTATGGTTTTTATGTATGTTTTAATTTGGCATGGGATTCAGGCTCAGATGTTTCAACTTATCTGAAGTCAAATGTCAATTTAAAATTACTGTTTACAGAGTAAACTGCCTTTTTAGTTTGGATGTTTTTCCTTGCTGCTTTGCCCCAGTAAGCACCATAATCTTGGGTCTCTATTTAGACGTCCCATCGCAAATACTCTCCTCATTTAGAATGTGAGCAGGAAGGTTCTAGTGATCCCACAAAAGGCAAATGCTTGGAATGTTTGATCCTGTCACACTATATACTCCAGAGATGCAGTTTCTGCCCCAAATATTCTTTTTTTTTTAAGATTTTATTTATTTATTTGACAGAGAGAGAGAGAGAGCACAAGAGAGGGAACACAAGCAGGGGGAGTGGGAGAGGGAGAAGCGGGCTTCTTACTGAGCTGGGAGCCCAACAGCAGGGCTTGGGGCTCGATCCTAGGACCCTGGGGTCATCACCTGAGCTGAAGGCAGACACTTAACGACTGGGCCACCCAGGTGCTCCTGCCCCAAATCTTTGATTTCTTCTGTTTACATCTGGGTGAGACACTCATCTAAATACTAACATGTATGTCTTTAACACATGCTAATCTTCATTTTAACAGAAAAGTTAGGTCCTAGATTCGGTCTGTCTGCAGGCAGCTGCTGTTGGAGGACAGGAGCATAATGCACTGAGGCCCTGGCAGGGAGCACAGGGAGCATTCCAGGACCAGAAATTTGAACTGGCAAAATTGGGAAGTTGCAAATGAGGAAATCAGATCATTAAAGTTTAACTTATTGCAAGGGAGTTAAAACCCCACCTCTCTTTCACTGTATACCGGGGATTCAGCTCTCCTTTGGATTTCTTAGTCAAGGTGATTTAACCACAGTGCCTCTGTGGTAAGACGAATTTTCTCATTTTCCTGAAATAGGAGATGAACTTCTAGGCTCACATACAATAAAGTCTTGTCTTGAGTGTTTGACAGATCACTGGACTGTTAGTATGTGATTATAATATGGAATGATATTTTTATTTTCAGTGGTATTTTATATCAACCTTCATAACAAATCTTTTCAATGCAGAAAAATATATCACATACAAACTAAGATTTTACTAATGTGTCCTCCTCTTGTTCCTTTCCCTCTTACATTCAAGAATATTTCTCCTGAATGCAATACAGAAAGGCTCAGAGCTGACTCTAGGACCTGAACTGGAGGTGCTTTAGGGAAAAAAAAAATCAAACAGATGGTTTTAAACAGATATGTTTCTCAAGGATTATATTGCTGACCTAATGCAGACAATGGAACCTTTTAAACACTGAAGCTTGAATTACAGAACAAACGACAAAGGAGACATTAAAAAAAAAGCTGCTGTAATTTCCGTCTGTAACTCCAAGACTGAGAATGTAATTGTGCATTGGTAATTATTTAGTTTCAAGAACATATTCTTTTACTTTTTCATTCTCTCTCATCTTCAAAAATATTAAATTTTAAAATTAAGTAATAAATGGACATACATTTTTTTTCCTGAGTGTCTACTTTGAGCCTAGTATAGTCATTAGTATAGCTCTTGATTGACACTTGTCTTTAATCCAGTAAATTCCCCTGAGGAGCTCATAGCTTAGAAGGATTACAAGTTATACATACATAAAGTCCCTGGAAAATAACTACTAAGGCCATAGCTACACTGTACAGACATATGGACTATCTGCCAAATATCAAGATAATTTGAAAAGCATATTTCTTTTGTTTCAAGTTTTTATTTAAATTCCAGTTAGTTAGTATATAGTATAATATTAGTTTCAGGAATAGACTTTAGTGATTCATCACTTACATATAACACCCAGTGCTCATCACAAGTGCCCTCCTTAATACCCATCACCAGTTTAGCCCATCCCTCACCCACCTCCCCTCCAGCAACTCTCAGTTTGTTCTCTACAGTTAAGAGTCTGTTTTATGGTTTGCTTCTCTCTTTCTTTTTTACCCCCATGTTCATTTGTTTTGTTTCTTAAATTCCACATGAGTAAAATCATATGGTATTTGTCTTTCTCTGACTTATTTTGCTTAGCATAATATACTCTAGCTCTATCCAAATCATTGGAATGGCAAGATTTCATTCTTTTTTATGACAAAAGGCCCCAAATAGCCAAAGTAATCTCGAAAAAGCAAAGCAAAGCTGGAAGCATCACAATTCTGGATTTCAAGCTATATTACAAAGCTGTAGTCATTAAGAGAGTATGGTGCTGGCACAAAAACAGGCACATAGATCAATGGAACAGAATAGAAAACCCAGAAATGGACCCACAATGATATGGTTAATTAACATTTGACAAAGCTTCAATAAATGTTGGGAGAACTGGACAGCACCATGCTGAAGAATGAAACTGGACCACTTTCTTACACCACACACAAAAACAGATTCAAAATGGATGAAAGACCTAAATGTAAGACAGGGAACCTGCAAAGGATATTAATATTTAAATGGTAACTATAAATTATACTATATGAATATGTTATTTCTATGTGCACAGACTGCCCTCTGATTCTGGAAAAGAGTCATAGATATTTGAGTTTGCTCAATAGTTAAGATGTATTTAAATCTATACACATCTTATGGATGGCTTTAAATCTATCTTTGTGGGTTCTAACCAGTGGTGTCCTAGTAAATATATGATAACTTGCTCTGAAAGAAACAAAGAAAGGGACAGGGAGAGAGGAAGGGAGGGAGAGAGAAAGAGAAAGAAAAAAGAGAAAGGAAGGAAAGAAATAAAGGAAGAAAGAAAAAATGAAAGAGAACAAAAGAGATGAGAAAAAGTAAGCCCAGATTTGTAGTATTTGCCAATTCCCATAGTATAAATACTCCTAATATGGCTTGTCTCAAACTACCAATGAGACATCACTGCATGCAGAATTGGGAAAGGGATACACACCACTGGCTCTTCTAAGAGTAGAGTTTAGCTCCAGCACATCGCTGGCTGTAATAATTTCTCAGGACTCCAAATCCCATTATGTAGTCAGTGCTATAGGCATGGGTTCTGTAAAAACAAATATATTTAAGATGATTTTAGATTCTCTCTTTCTCTTACAGACTTAAAATTAAATCAACACCACATAGTACATACAGAACAAGACATTCTGCTAGGTATTATAGAGAATAGAAAAAATGTAGGATATGCTTGCCCTTAAAGAATTTACAGTCTGATTTGGAATACTGAACATAAATCCTTGACATCATAAATCACAAAGATTGAAATAATAGTATAGATAATAGTTTAGGTAAGTAGAGATAAATAACAGATAGTAAAAAATGAACTATCAAGTGATATGTGTAGTCAATAATTGCCTGATGAAAAAAGAGTGAAGAAATTCTGAGGGAAGATCTTATGAGGATGTATGACAGAGAGACTTGATGTATGATTAGCATTTGGGTGCGTGGCATCCTCTGAGAAGGCATGAAGATGAGGCAGAATACATCTTAGTGTACAATGAGTAAGTGATTGGCAGGAGCAGAACATTTGTATAAATTTAATTATAATTTATAATTTACATTTTAATAACAATGGCTGATAGTTACTAGGCAGTTGCTCTGTGCCAGACACTGTACAGCTCCATATAAATCAGCTCATTTAATCTTCACAGAAACATTACGAGCCAGATTTTTTGGAGTATTAAATGAGACAATATACATTTCATAAAGAAGAAAACTAAGGCCTATGGACATGAAACAAGTGACTGAGGTCCATAAATATGCAAATGGTGGACCTGGAGCTGGAATTCAGGTTTCTCTGGTCCCAAACCCTTAAGCACACTGCTAAATTGGGAAGCAAATCTAGACATGCAATTTTTAGGATGAAGTTATAAAAACATTGAACATAAAGAATAAAGAGTTCAGAAATTGTTATGCAGGGTAATATTTTATAGAAAAACAATAACCAAAACCTTGAAAATTTAACCAAAAAGTGAAATGTTCAAACATCTTTTTTATCCCCCTCCTGTGATATTTTTTTCTCTTTTGGTTTTGGAGTCCACTATGACAAATTGGGACATAATACGTGCAAAATCTGAATATTACAAATGTTTGAGATAATACCTTATGAATTAGGTGAGTCTGTAGTCAGCTTCAAAACTTGTTGATACTTAATCAGAATATACATAAAGATAAAGCTTCAATGCTGGGAGTCTATGGCTTCTTCAAAACATCTCTTGAATTGTGTTTATATAAAGTTAATAAAACTGGTTGAACAAATTGTCAAAGAACCACACATTCTTTTCATCTGCATGATGCACATTGACAATCAAGCATTTATTATTTATTCCTAATTGTGTTGACAAGTCCTTTGCCATTGCACAGGGAACTTTGGGCTATCAGCTTTGTGAAAACTCTTTTTGTCTCCCATAGGCAGGATGCTTTAGATGCATAGAAATCTGGAGAAAAGGGGCGCCTGGGTGGCACAGCTGGTCTAGTATCAGACACTTGGTTTCACCTCAGGGTCATAAGATCAGGCCTATGATGGGCTCTGCACTCAGCAGAGTCTGTTTGGGTTTCTGTCTCCCACTCCCTCTGCCCCCCTCACCCCTGATGCTTGCTCATGCTCTTTCTCTCTCTCTCAACTAAATAAATAATCTTTAAAAAAAAAGAATTCTGGAGAAGAAAAATATATCTTTTGGAAAAAAATATCCTGGTATTTGCTCATTTCTCTTGGACTGCAAAGAAGAGAAGCTATTCTGTTTTTGTTGTTTTGCTTTGTTTTTTTATGAGATTTGTTCTGGAAATTAAAGATTGCCTACTAGTTTAAGTAAAAAAGTCTGTACAGTTTAAAGTTACTATTTAGTTGCAAGTCATTAAATATATTGCCAAATAACTTTTATAAGATACTCATAGTGCCTATGAATATATTTAAAACACAGGGGAAGAAAGTTTTCCTCTCTCTTAAAGACAATTAAAAATGAAACTGTTTTGTAATTTATAGATAATAATATTGGGCATATATACACATTTTAATTTTGGTTTTTAAATAAATTCTCTAAGGTTCTAAGAATACTCTTAGTATAAAGACTATAAGATAGTCTTTATTCTATTAGACCCTTCTTACCTTTTCTCTGCATAGCATGGACGATGAAAAGAAATTTGCATTGTGCGATGAGTACACAGACCAAATATTATAAAAGTTTGAGATAATGCCTTACTAGTTGGGTAAGTATAACAACCTTAAGTTGGAAAATCACTCCATAAAGAAAAGCAATACCAGTTACTAAAATGATTTGAATTGTGTAAGATGTAACCTTTGGGTGTTTTTAAAGCTTTCTTATATATGTCTTGAACCAATTTGAAGTTTGATGGAAGATATCTTCATATAGGTGCACAATTTTTCATATAATTTTAAAGGATATTCGGTCTGAAATCTATCCAAAGATCTTCAAGGATCCAATCAGAATATGCTTGCACAGCACACCATTTGATATAAAACTATAAATATCAACTATAAACTGATATCTGATATTTTAGCATCTATATTTTACTTTTCCAATTTATAGTAAAATAAGTCAACCAGACTTCATACTAATACTTCAAGTAAGTGTTTTTTTTCAGTTTAGGTTCTTAAGAAAGCTTAAAAATGTTTTTCTACAGAACCAACATGTTTATAAAAACATGATTCCTTCACTGTTATTATCCCATATTGACTTCATACTGACTTTTTCTAGGATTATTTGAAGCTTAACTTTTAAGTGTAAACTATATAAAAGTTTACACTAGTTTTTAGTTCATGGGAGAAAGAACTATTTTATCTTAATGCTTGTGCTCCTCTCATTTCATGATCTTTCTAGTCAGCTTTGTGCTGGATCCTGGAACTGTGGAGCTGACATTTTACAGAGTAGGGCAGAAGGGAGGCAAGGGGAATCTTTAGAGTAGTATCAAGGCATTAAGGTTTAAAAAGCATAACAATTAAAGGATTTCCTCAAAATTGATGTCTTAATCATAAAAGCAAATAGCTACAAGCTCTAGAGCCTTAAAAAAAATGAACAAAAAGCTGTTTTGACCATACTTGGCAGCCAGGTGAGCTTTACAACAGCATTACAATTCAGCTCCTTTTGCATTTACTTTTATTTGTGTGCTCTCTAGTGACTAGAACAAGTGTGACTTTGATGTGTGGTATCCAACTTCCACTGTATGTATCTCCAAGGGTCCTGCCCTGAGGATTCATCATGTGTTTTGCCACTGAGTGCCTGGGCTTCTCTATCCAGTAATCTGTGGGGATAACCGTTCATGGGGTTGTGTGTGCACACATGAAATTGAGTCATAGGCATGTGGATCAGGACCAGGAGACTATCTACTCTGGTGCAGTCACCCCTTGCCCAACCTATTTTATCTTTTCTAAAGGTTTTTTCACATATTTCTCTTTTACATCTCCCCACAGACACACACACCCAGTACACCCACAGTTATAAGTGAGTCATTTGAAGGAAAGATGAAGGCAGTGTCTAGCACAGCTTTTATTGGATGAGTTTCCTCTATGTCTGTCTCTGGACTTTTTCTCTCATGGTGTCACAACATGACATTGCTCTCAGTGGTAACAGATAACAGATTACAGTCCTACGGGTTTGCCACTTCCTTCATGTTCAAGACAATAAGAAAAGACGGTTACTTGGGCAATGAGGTGGTTAGGCATTGCTAACAATTTTTACTTTGTATCCCAGTGACTGTACTGGTGAATTTATGAAAGGGAATGCCTAACTGTTGGACTTCCTAGTGTGTTAGCACAGCAGTTTTTTTGCTTTTGATATCAGTGGAAGAATCTTTAAGGCTATCAGTAACTGTGCAATCTCAAAGTTACCCACTTTCAGTTGTACGTAATTTCAGTTATGTATTTTACTCATACTTAAATGTTGGATTGATTCTCTACTTATTTCTTGTTCTTTTATATGACCTTCTCATATGTGTGTACTCCATATTCATTTTTAACAAAACAGCAAGAAAAGTTTGTCTTCAGACTATCTGCTGATAGTTTAGTTGGAAGAAAAATACATACACACAAAAAACTTTCTTCAAGAAGATAAGGTATGCCAATCCTACTTCTATTATTAATCTATTGGATGGCCTTAAGCAAGCCTTTTAACCAGTTTGCTTCTGTTTATTCTTTGTGAAGAAAACATGGGGAAGACAAGCTGTAGGTGAAAAGAATGCTACAGAATGGTCCTGGAACACTCCACAGAATATTAAAAAGGAGTAGCTTTGAGGTTGAGGATACTGCTATTTCCAGGGAATACTTAGATTGAATTACCAGATAGCCTCAACAGTTCACTGTTTGGGTCAAAGAATTTTCAGAATTTCTTGGAAAAATGAGATGATGGTTGAGTCATTAGGATATAATAATAAAGGTAGAGGTTTATGCAGATTAAATCAATCTCACAGAATTCTGCCAAATCCTTTAAAAAACCTGGTTTAAATATAAGGCAGATTTTTAAAAAAATGTGTTTACAGAGGATGACACCTAAAGTATTCAAATCTCATTGCACATGGGAACGTGTGCTTGCCAGTAAGAAGATAATGGTTTAAATATATGATCTAATACAAATAAACATGTGGTATAGTGTTATAAACAATAAATTATTAAAATACACACTTGAATTTGTTGCTCAACTCTTCTAATATTGGACCTTGAATGTTTAAAAACTCAGTAATATTAAGCTGTAAATGTCAAAGTTTTTCCACATTCACATTTCTACTCAATAAGGGAAGCTGAGGTCAGCGGTGGGAACTGAATGTATAAAATAGGATTCTGTCAGATTAAGGCTACCATTAATTCAAGTCATTTTGGCTTTTCATGGAAGGGTGTTGTTACTGGGTATCTGAAGTGTAAATCTGGGAACTCTTTACAACCTTAGAGCTGATTTCTAAGGTAACTAGCATCTAAAACACAGACAGTTTTATAAATCAGAATTAACACCTTGAATTGTTCTTGGAAGCCAAATGGAAGTTCTCAAACTTCTGGAGGCCAGCTGATGTCACCCTGTTCCCAGTTTCCTGGACAGCTCCAGCTCCAGCATTCTCACCAGTTAAAGTTTCCTTCTTGTAGCCTTATGTAGCTATTGAAACTAGCTGTATGTAGGGCACCTAGCTGTAATCCAACTGAGAAATTAGATAGCCAGACATCACAGCGGTCACAGTGAAACCAATTTATTGTCTCTCAAACCAGACCAGGGCTCTATTTTCTCATGTTACTAACCTCTTTCTGGAATGGGGAAAGTTTCACACACCTGATGGCACACTCAAGTTCTAATTAAGTTAACCTTAACCCCAGTCAGCTTGACAGGCTCTGATAAGGCGTGATAAGTTTTTAGGGTCAAGGTCAGAAGCAGCAGAACAGGGATGACAGAGGGAGGGAGTCCTAGTTCTTTATTTTGGAATTCCTGGGGTTTTAATTCTGATACCTTTCAAGGGAAGGAAAATGGCCACTAATGGAATGAAGATGGGTAAATTAAGGAGTCTTGGGCAAAAATAGTTTGCATATTCAGAGGCCTTTCTTCTGGATAATTAGGTACTCCATCTGTGTGTATGTATGTATATGTGTGTGTGTGTGTGTGTAAATGTGTGACCATAATAATCCAAGTAGCAAAATGGGTTAACAGCATTGCACATTTATCTTCAACTCTTTCATGGGAAAACAGTAGGGTAATGAAAATGAAAGAGGTTTCAAGGAAACCAGTTTGGCATAAATTCTTAAACCATATTTAGAGTTGATTAATACAATATCCTGTTTTAAGTTTAGTCTGCAGTAACTTGGAAAATTTTCAAAATGATCTAGTTATAGAAAATAAATAATTAGCTGCATTCTATTGGCCAAAAATTTCAAA
The DNA here is from genome assembly GCA_002007465.1 of Ailurus styani. Classification (NCBI taxonomy): domain Eukaryota; kingdom Metazoa; phylum Chordata; class Mammalia; order Carnivora; family Ailuridae; genus Ailurus; species Ailurus styani. Next base: position 594,275 of record LNAC01000242.1, on the reverse strand, counting down.
TTACGTGATAGGGCAACCTGAAAAATTCACCCCTCCTTAATGAATTTCTCAATTTTATCTTGAATTCCAAATTTAAAAAAATCATCGTTTCCTAAGTTTAATGGGGTTGCTGACATTGCTGTCACTTGTCAAGTGTAATCAGTGAGTTCATTAGCTGAACCACACATACATGGCATTAACAATGTTCTTAAGATTTAAAAAGTGAAAGGAGATAAGGGACTGACTTACTGTAAAGACTTTTTCATTTCCCTATGAAGTGAGAGCCAAAAAGGCACTTTTCTAGGAGGAAAAAACCCCAAAAAACAAAAGACAAAAACTCTGGAACTTAAGCTGGTTGGCAGTAGCTAGTCTTTTTCTGAATTCCTTCATTACAGAAATTCTGTAGCATGGCATATTCTGAATAAGGCTATGGTATCTCTCAGACATTTGCACTCATTCTCAGCTCTCACAGAGCTTTTCTCAATAACCAGGTTTCTTGGGACAATCAGACAGGAAGAGGGATAATCATGAAGAAAGCCATGTTCACAAAACTGCTGAGATAATGTAACTTACACAGCCAAACCCACATAAGATGAAGTCATTTGCATGCTGCCCAGGACATGCATTTTCCATAATCCTTACCACTGACTCACTGTGTTTAGTCATAAACATTCTTTGGCCCTCAATGTCCCCACCTGTAAAATAGGGATAATAGCATTGGTCACATGGACAATGATGAGATGAGACTGTTTTTGAAGGACTTTAACCTTGCCAGTAAGTTAAAGTCACATACTATGTCCTTTGTTTTAATAGATTTATTTTAAAAAGAATATAGATAAGTAATTATCTCTGAAATGTTTTCAGGGCTTTATTTTATTTAAGTTTAATGAAAATTGTGTTTTTATGTCATAAAATTCCTTTGTGTAAAAAGTTTGTGATTTTTTAAAACTTTTTAAAAACTTTTAAACTTTTAAAAAAGTTTGTGGTTCTGCCATTTTCAATCATTTAAATAATTGATGTTTAAGTAATCCTCATGTTAAGACTACATCATTTAAACTGAAACTTCCACTCTGGTACTCTGGCATTTACATTATTCTGATTTTTTCTTTCTCTATAGCACTTCTCTTTATTTTTCAATATACTTTATAATTTATTTGTTCATTATGTTGTTTATTATATCTTTCCCTACTGGAACAAAATCTCTGAGTTTACAGATTTCTATTTTGTTCAGTCATATATCCTCCATGTCTTGAACATCTGACAGAGTATTTGTTAAATGATCCCATTGAATACACAAAGTTTCTGTTTGGAAACAGAGTGTTTGGAAACAAATTGAGCTTCTGCTCAATTTCCACAGCTTAGAGTTGAAATTTGATTCAGGCTTTTGGACTAACCTGGCCCTAAATCCATCCACCAACCCACATCTCCTTCCTTCCTACCTTCCTTCCATCTATCTGTCTGCCCTCAGCTTCTAGTCTGTCTAGGCTTTGCTCTTCCTATTGCCACCTGAAACTTGGTTTTTGACATTGTCTTCTAGCAATTAATTTTGCTCCTCTGACTTAATGCTACCATAATGTGGTGAATCATTTATCTGAAGAATTATGAATTTACAACAGTAAGTACAAAATGGCTTCCAATGTTTCACATGAAGAATGTACATGTGGATGTTGGAACTGATAGTTCCTGGGACGGTGTTGCAAAAGGCCCTTCTGGCATCTGACTGTCTTTCAGTGAGAATAGCATGTACACCGATTGATGTTATGTAGCCTTTTTAAACTTTCGATTCATTTCAGATGTGGCTTAAAGTAATGTGTCATCCAGAGTTCGTTGGCCTGTTGGATGATTCATTCATTTAACTTCCAAACAAACAGATGGTGGGTAGGAGAGAAGACAGAAGAAAAAGGAAGGAAAGAAAGAAGAGGAAAGGAAAGAGAGGAAATAGTTTTGACACTAAAATGTCAGTGTTGTGATTATCACTTAAAATGTAGAAATAAGCATTTTGGTTCCCCATGTGAAAATTCAAACTAGTAATACCATAAACTTGAGGTAAGTTCTGTGATTTAAAGTACTTGTGGTTTGTTTGATGGTTGGTTTTTTCTTTTTTTTTTTTTTAAAGATTTTTTTATTTATTCATTTGACACAGAGAGAGAGATTACAAGTAGGCAGAGAGGCAGGCAGAGAGAGAGAGGAGAGAGGAGGAAGCAGGGTCCCCGCTGAGCAGAGAGCCCGATGTGGGCCTCGATCCCAGGACCCTGGGATCATGACCTGAGCCAATGGCAGTGGCTTTAACCCACTGAGCCACCCAGGCGCCCATGATGGTTGGTTTTTTCATTTAAAAATGAAAATTCAAAATGTTAAAATGCAAAAAAAAAAAAGTATATCTTAGAACTGATGGGGTGCCTGGGTGGCTCAGTCGGTTAAGCGTCTGCCTTGGGCTCAGGTCACGATCCTAGTGTCCAGGGCTCAAAGCCTGCCTCAGGCTCCCCACTCAGCAGGGAATCTGCTTCTCCTTCTCCCTCTGTTCCTCCCCCTGCTTATGCTCTCTTTCTTTCTCAAATAAATAAATAAATAAATAGTCTTTAAAAAAGAACTGATAAAATAAGGGATGTATTAGTCAAGTTTCTCCAGAGAAAGAGAACAAGATGTGTATATATCTTGTATATATATACACACACACACATATATATCTGCATATACCTGTAAAGGTATGTATGTATGTATCTATCTAAAAAGAGAGAGATATTTTAAGAAATTGACAGTTAAAGAAGTTTAAAAAAGTCCAAAATCTGAAAGCTTGCTGGCAGTCTGGAAACCCAGGTAAGAGCTGCAGTTTGAGTCCAGAGGTGTATAGTCTGCTGGTAGAAAGAATTAACTTTTCTTCCAAGGAGATCAGTCTTTTTCTATTAAGGCCTCCAACTGATTGAATAAGGCCCACCTCATTATGGAGGGTGATCTGCCTTACACAAGGTATACGGATTTAAATGTAAATCTCATACAAAAAATATATTCACAGAAACACCTAGAATAATGGTTTACCAGGTATGTGGGCACTGTAACCTAGACAAAGTGACACATAAAATTAACTATCACAGAGTGACATTAGAAAGTGTGGGAAGATTCTGTTCATTGTCAGGAACATCAGCACTACAAATTGCACCCCCCCACACACCATAGAGTCCAGAGACAACACAGCACAACACAGCACTTTGCTCTGCCTCTCAAGCTCCTGTGGCAGCTGGGGTTCATCCTCTCTGATCACTTCTAGCCCTTGCCTCAGAGGGAAACATCCACAATATAATCAAACTCACTGCCTAGAGCATAACTAGTATGCTATGAAGGGGAAAGTATTCTGTCCCTTTCTCTACATTAATAAAGCGTACACTTTTCTGTTTTCCTATCTTGATAGAGGCCAGACCCCCAGATATGGGTTGGGAGATGGATAGAAAAATCAAATGTGTTTCAAATATATAAAATAGAGTATTTTTTCCTAAGTTCTAGTTTAGTTCTTCTTAGTTGGAAGCTGTATAAGTGGACAGATGAAGAGTGGAGGACGAGGGGGGATAGAGAGGGAAATTATGGTAGAAGAACAGCTGGACTTCAAGGCTATCTCCACATACCCCTGATCAGACCCCACCTCACCCTTACCCCACTGACATCCCCTACCACCACCAAACTCCTGTCCAAACTCCCCTGGACCCATTACTCCTACATTCTGTATAAAGTGCCAAAGGTCTATGTTTGCAAGCCATAATTCTCTGTTAAATTTTACCTACATTCAATATCTTTGCTCCACCTGATTGCGCAATACTTGAGCTGCTGACTCACACTCCTGCTTTATCATAAGTATTTACATTTTGGTTAAAATCATGGACTTTGGAGTCATGGAATCTCTGCTTACCATTTCTTTGAGTCTAGCATTAGTCCCTTCATCTATAAATTTGGGATAATGATAGTACTTTTATAGTAAGTTAGTTGGGAAGAGCAAATAAGACAGTATATGGTACACTCTTAGTACAATGAGCATATGTGCAAGAAATGAGTGCTCAGTGTTTGTCAGGTATTATCACTTCTATATATCTGATCTGGTTTCCCCATGAAATCACCATGCCTGGTATTTGTAAATTGGTTAGGAACACAGAATACAAAGATAAAATAGTAGGGTCCCTGCTTTTGATCAGCTTCTAGGATAACTGGAGTAATATTTTATGTTTCTGTTTTTCATCCATTTTAACCATGAAAAATGTCATTGATCCCAGTAGTGTTGCAAAATTTTCTTTGTGGTGAGGATTAGAAAAATGAAGATTGGGTGATGAATCTGGGCAGCTTCCTGGCTTAATATGGCCCATACACAAGTTTTGCTAGGCTTAGCAAAGGTTTTGGTTTGGGTTTTGTTTTCAGTGAAATAACATGCCTTTAGAAAGGGACTGCACTTTCTCCAGCCACTCCCTATTGTCTTATAATCATCATGTCACTCAATCACACATATTTACCTGTTTGTTCACCCCATTGTCTATGAAGCTGTGACCTTACTCTGTATTATAAGGAGTAAATAGCTTACTATTTAACAGTAGTAAATAGTTAACTTCTCCTCATTCTTGGAAACATAAAAAGCACTATTAGAAACAAATAGCATAGTAAAAAACAAACAAACAAACAAACAAACAAAAAACGCTGTCTAGGAGATGATGCAAGAAGTGAACATTTGATCATCTGAGTATCTTAAAGAAATGTTCTCAAATTTGCCTATTTGTGCCTCATTTAAGGAACCATGTGCCCCCTAAGTCCAGGGAAATCCATGATAAAAGTAATGGGAGCCCTTTGATAGTATGTGTCAGAATTTCATCTTATCCTCATTGAGAGTCCCTAGGAGTGTCTCACACATGCTCAGGTGCAGATCCTATGACATACCATTGCATGCACCATTTTCTGTTCTCCTGCCCCAGTCTTCTTAAGCAAAGGCTATGACTAGCCAAACTGTATGAAATTGCTCCCCACCAGCATTTTCTAAACATGATGCTTCCATCAGCTGACATCAGCATCTCTGTGAGCACCAATACCTGTGCAGGCCTGAAACCACTTCTGGTCACACTAATGCCACTCTCCTCTGTCACTCATCTCCACCTGCGCACTTGCTCTAGACACTGTAGTCTGTATACTGGTCCATTAGGGTGCCTCAAGTCATGCAGGCACCAAAACTTTATCTGTTCCTTGCAGAACTGGAGTGATCACTCCCTACAAACCCACCACTTTTGTGTCACATGATAGCATATACACACCACCAGAGCACTTGCTAAGTGTCAGTGCCTTACAGAGTTGTCTAGTAAAGAGAACTTTTCCAGTTTTTCTTAGAATACCTGTTCCCCTTGACTCAGCTATTTGTGTGTTTGGGGTCAGAGCTGAGAGATAGATGCCATGCTGCATTCAGAATTGCCATGACTTTAAACACCTGAGGTTTAGTTATTGGGTCAGACTCATTTACTTGATTCTCCTTCTCCCCAGGATAAGTTCTTCCCTCAGAAGGCTACTCTGTGATTTGATAAGAGTTTTTGTAGGCCTGCCCCAGCAGACCTCCAAAGGTAAGTGTATACAGGTCTAACGGAGTATCCAGAAGAAATCAGATTCAGATTTTTTAAAGGATGGAAAATAATTTAAAATAAGTTCTCTTTTCCCATGTCTTGAACAGGAGCGACCCATTCTCTCTTTTGCATGGATTCCCTTGGTCTGGGAAAAACCACTTTTATGGCTTTATTTATTTATTTATTTATTTAAAAATATTTTATCCATTTATTTGACAGAGAGAGAGCACAAATGGGGAGTAGCAGGCAGAGGGAGAAGGAGAAGTAGGCTCCCCACTAAGCAGAGAGCACAGACGTCTGGCTTGATCATGACCCAAGACAAAGGCAGATGCTTAACCAACTGAGCCACCCAGGCACCTCACATCTTTTAGTTTCATAGAGATGTAAAGCAAATACTCACCCATGAACTGAAGAGAATACAATGGGATTTTTGATGAAGCCAAGCCTGGCTCTAGTTCTGTCGGCAGATGGAATCCTCATCCCCCTCTATGAAACCCAGTGGTCTATAGATCTTCGAGGTTATAAGGTACACATTCCAAAAACTGTTTGCTACACAGAGGGGTCATGGGATGAAAATACTTCAGATCTCAGTTCTTTCACTTTGTGATTTGAAGTTTTAAAAACACATCCAAGGGAACTAGCAGTAATCTTAATGGAGATGAGGTGGCAAGAAAAGACTAATGAACTTCTTTGGAATTAAAGTCATTAAGAGATAGCCCAGGGAAACTGAAGGAAGGGAGATCCAGACTGGCTTCTTAGTTTGTACCCTAGACCACGGCTTGTGGCATAAAGAACTGATGCTGGAATATTCTTTTTATTTTATTTTATTATTCTTTAAAAGATTTTATTTATTCATTTGACAGAGAGAGAGAGAGAGAGAGAGAGAGAGAGAGAGAGAGAGAGAGAGAGAGAGGGAGAGAAGGGGAGAAAGAGCACAAACAGGCAGGGGGAGAGGGAGAAGCATGCCCCCCACTGAGCAGAGAGCCCAATGCGGTGTTTNGAGAGAGAGAGAGAGAGAGAGAGAGAGAGAGAGAGAGAGAGAGAGAGAGAGAGAGAGGGAGAGAAGGGGAGAAAGAGCACAAACAGGCAGGGGGAGAGGGAGAAGCATGCCCCCCACTGAGCAGAGAGCCCAATGCGGTGTTTGATCTCAGGACTCTGGGATCAAGACCTGAGCCGAAGGCAGGCACTTAACTGACTGAGCCACCAAGGCACCATTAATTCTGGAATATTCTTCATGGCACTGGGATCACTCTAACCCAACCCGATTCTTTGGGAGAATCACCTGCCTCTGAATAATAGGAAGTATTTGCCAGTATTGTACATGTGGCAACCAAGTCAGTTTTGAGGGTAAGCTTAATGCTGGGGGAGGGTGTCTTCTTCCCACCAGGAATTCTGTGTTTTGAAAAAAGTAACAGCAACACTGGTAGCTAGACTTGCCATAGAATATCTTGGTTTTGGTAGTGATACTGAACTTTAGCAACAATAGAGTGGAATAGGATACATTTCCCCCAAGGGCTCCATTATGTATGTGGTGACAGTTTCCATGGAATGTACCTAACTTACCCAGCTTAACAGCAAGACAGAAGTAGCTTTCAATAGCTTTATATTCAGTAATATAAAATAGTAAACTGTAGTAGCAGTATTATTCACAATAGCCAAAAAGTGGACACAGCCCGTATGTCTATTAATAGATGAGTGGATAAACAAAAAGTGTTATGTACGGATAATAGAATATTATTAAGCTCTAATAAGGAATGAAATTTGGCATATACTACAACATGGATGAATCCTGAAGACATTATACTAAGTGAAATGAGGCAGTCACAAAAAGACAAATACTGTATGATTCCACTGATATGACGTATTTAGCATAGTCAAACTGATAAAGACAGAAAGTGGAATGGTGGTTGCCAGGGACCGGGGGAAGAGGCAAGAGCCTACTGCTATTAGGTACAGAGGTTCTATTTACAGGGATGGAAAAGTTCTGGAAATAGATAGTGGTGATGGTTTCACAACAATGTGTATATACTTATCGCCAATGAACTGTACACTTAAAAGTGGTTACAGTGATAAATTTAATCTTATCTATATTTTACAACAATAAATTTTTTTAAGTTAGTAAGGCGTTAGAGGTTGGGTTAGTGAATAACTTCATTGCTCCTCTGATCACTAGGGAGCTAGAAATCTATGTAATTTTAGTATTAAAGTAAATCTGACCTTATTTTTACTTGTCAGCTAGTGATGTCAGGAGAATTCTGAATTGCATTAAAATATGATATACAAAATTACAGGCGGAAATGTGGCATCTATCCATTCCTTTACCAGTGGATGCTTAAGTTGCTTCCATATCTTGGCTATTATCAATAATGCTGCAATAAACATATGGCTGCATATATCTTTTTGAATTAGTGTTTTTTCCCCCTTGGGTAAATAACAGTACTGGGACTATTGGGTTATATGGTATTTCAATTTTTAATTTTTTGAGAAGTCCATAGTGATTTCCATAGTGCCTGTACCAATTTTACATTCTCACAAAAAAAATGTATGAGGATTCCTTTTTCTCCACAGTGTGGTACTGGCACAGAAATAGACATATAGATAAAAGGAACAGAATGGAGAGCCCAGAAGTAAACACCCACTTATATGGTCAATTAACCTATGACAAAGGAGATAAGAAAATCAAAGGGGGAAAGACAGTCTCTTCAATAAATAGTGCTGGGAAAACCGGACAGTTACATGTAAAAGAATGAAACTGGACCACTTTCTTACACTATACACAAAAATAAACTCAAAATGGGTTAATGAACTAAGTGTGAGACATGACAAGAATAAGATATAGATGTGCACTCTCACCACTGTTATTTAACATAGTACTGGAAGTCCTAGCTGCAGCAATCAGACAACAAAAAGAATAAAAAGCATCCAAATGGAAAAGGAAGAAGTCAAACTTGCACTATTTGCGACATGATACTCTACATAGAAAATCTAAAAGACTCAACCAAAAAAACTGCTAGAACTAATACATGGATTCAGTAAAATTGCAGGATACATAATCAACATACAGAAATAATGGAGTAGCAGGAAGAGAAATCAAGGAATTGATCCCATTTACAATTGCATCCAAACCATAAGAAACCTAGGAATAAATCTAACCAAAGAAGTAAAAGATCTGTCCTCTGAGAACTACAGAACACTTATTGAAGAAATTGAAAATGACACAAAGAAATGGAAAAATATTTCATGTCATGGGTTGGAAGAACAAATATTGTTAAAATGTCTATATTACCCAAGGAAATCTATACACTTAATGTAATCCCTATCAAGATACCATCAACATTTTTTCACAGAGCTAGAACAATCTTGAAATTTGTACAGAATGACAAAAGACCCCAAGCCCGAATATCCAAAGCAAAATTGAAAAAGAAAAGCAAAGCTGGAGGCACCACAATTTAGGACTTCAAGCTATATTACAGACTGTAGTCATTAAGACGGTATGGTATTGGCACAAAAACAGACATACAGATCAATGCAACAGAAGATAAAACCCAGAAATGGACCTACAACTATATGGGCAACTAATCTTTGAGAAAGCAGAAAAGAATATCCAATGGAAAAAAGACAGTCTCTTCAAATGCTGTTGGGAAAACTGAACAGCTGCATGTAAAAGAAGGAAACTGGACCATTCTCTTTCCCCATATACAAAAATAAATTCAAAATGGATGAAAGACCTAAGTGTGAGACAGGAAACCATCAAAATCCTGGAGGAGAACAAGGCAGTAATCTCTCTGGCATTAGCTGTACCAACTTCTTACTAGATATGTCTCCTGAAGCAAGAGAAACAAAAGCAAAAATAAACTATTGGGATTTCATCAAAATAAACAGCTTCTGCGTAGTAAAGGAAATAATCAACAAACTAAAAGGCAACCCAGAGAATGGGAGAAGCTATTTGCAAATGACATATCTGATAAAAGGTTAGTATCCAAAATAGATAAAGAACTTATAAAACTGAACACCCAAAACCCAAATAATCTAATTAAAAGTGGGCAGAAGATATGAATAGACATTTTTCCATAGCAGACATACAGATGGATAACAGACACATGAAAAGATGCCCAACATTACTCATCATCAGGGAAATACAAATCAAGACTACAATGATATATCACTCACATCAGTCAGAATGGCTGAATTAACAACACAGGAGATACCAGGTGTTGGCAAGGATGGGGAGAAAGGCAAACCCTTACTGTTGGTGGGAATGCAAACTGGGGCAGCCACTTTGGAAAACAGTATGGAGGTTCCTCAAAAAGTTAAAAATAGAACTATTCTGTTGTCCAGCAATTTTGCTACTAGATATTTACTCAAAGAATATGAAAATACTGATTCGTATATAAACGTACCCCCTGAAGTTTATAACAGTATTATTTATAACAGTATTTGACAATAGTCAAATTATGGAAAGAGCCCAAACTGATGGTCAATGGCCAGTGATGAGTGGGGGGTGGAGTGGGGTGGGGAATGGGTTAAACAGGTGCTGGATATTGAGGAGGACACCATATAGTGATGAGCACCAGGTGTTGTAGTAAGTGACGATTCACTAAATTCTTCCCTGAAACTAATATTGCACTGTATGTTAACTAGCTGGAATTTAAATAAAAACTTAGAGGGAAAAAATGTGAGGCCTGAAACCATAAAAATCCTAGAAAAGAAAATACACAGTGGTTTCTCTGACATAGGCCATAGCAACATTTTTCTAGACAGATCTCCTGACACAAGGAAAACAACAGCAAAAAGAAACATTAGGGACTACACCTATTTGGTAAAAAGCTTTTTCACAGAGAAGGAAACCATTAACAAAATAAGAAGGCAACCTACTGAATGGGAGAGTATATCAGAGTCTGCATTTCTAACAAACTCTCCGATGAGAATTCTGAGAACCACCATCTGAGCAGCAAGGTCTTCACTCAAGCTCCCGCTCTTTGGTTTATATGACTTTTTCTCCCGGTAGAAAGATACCTGGAGGGTGGAAACCATGACTCATAACTACATATGTCTTCCAGCATCTAGCATAATGCTTATGCAAATAAAGGAACCAAATAATGCTGGTAAAAATGATTAAATTCAAATTACAAAAAGTAAAAAGAAAGTAGAAAAGAAAATGGGAGTAAAAATATTTGTTAGAAAATAAAAATGGAAAAATCTTTGAATAGTCTGTGGTAACCCAAATGAATCAATTTTGCTAAATAAAAGAAATGAATTTTTTTAACATTTGAATGCACAGATGATCTTGAGGAATGAGTATGGCTCCCAGGGAAATATTTAGAGAAAAGCAGATGATGATTTTCTTATGAGATTGACAAATGACACCTCTTAAAGAAACTTCATCTTTCAAATTTCAAAGAATTGTATCCCACTTCACTCATGAAAATGGCTAAATTCATTTCTGAGGACTCTGTGTATATGAACACTACGTAATAATTTCAAGATGTGTTCAGCATACTGTTTTGTCCTTAAACCATGATTCTCCAGCACTGCTGTTCTTCCTTAGCGTATGTCTATAATGTAGGGCTCAGGAAATGGATCCCATTTTTGAGTGTAAGAAAATAAGATAATCCCATGAAAAATAGTCATGTGTGGAGCTGATCCTTGTGGATGTATAAAATATTTTGCCAAATAAGATGCCAGTGAGAAATGATGTTAAAGTGGTTGTGAATTTTAAGTAAGTACAAATTCCGGTTTTTAAGCATAGAAACAGATTCCATGCTGTGGTCTTCCTATGATGCTAAATCTTCTGAAATCACTACTTTTTCTTTTATTATTCAAAGGGAAGATTTATTTTTCCACATGTGCTAGCCTGCATTTGAGAAGCTTAAATTTCCCCCTATAATTTCTTCCATTTTCTGTAGTGCAGAAAGTGAAGTATTATATTCATTTTTCTATATCAGGAAGGTTCTTCCAATACAGTTCTTTCCATAGGCATTGTTGACAAAGGAACGCAAAGTCGAATTCTTCATTCATCTTGTGGTTCCCATATGGAGAATGTTTGGCCTAACCCAGCTTCTGAACGCAGATCTGATATGCAAACAACCACCTTGCCTGACAGTTTATTATGCCTGGTCTCTGTAAATTAGAGGCTATAAATCTGACAGCAGCATTACAGCTTCTGAATTAAATGTACAATTTACTGTATACACTTATGTTCTTCACTTCAACAATTGTAATAACCCAAATGTATGCTGATTTTCTAATGTGGATTCAGTTTTTGGTGAGTTTGCAAGTTGACAAGCCTTGAGCAATACATATGAATTCTTAAACACTGGTTTCTTCAATCTACTAATTTTCATCTCTCTTCCCCACTATTTTTATTAAAGGATTTTGAGGTTTCTTATTCTAAATTACATGAAATATTAATCAAACCCATAGATTTACTTAAGTGCATTTGTTATTAGATACTTTAGAAAGACTCGTGGAGGCAGAAGGGCAGAAATTCTGTAATTAATCAGGATTGCCAGGCTCTGTTGCTACAGTGGCAGTGAATTGGTTCCCAGTAGGAGAGTTAATAGAAAAACATTCAATTTCAAAATGGCCTGGATGCATCAAAGGGATTAAACTGTAATGCTTTTAATCCCTGTAACTCAAACAAAGAAAATTTTCCTGAGCAATGAACTCCATAATGTATTTGTGGGCCAGTAAATGATCACTGTGGAAAATCAGCTAAACAGCCAACTCTGTGTAGCCCAGGGATTTTACTGGGCCCAGCCAGAGTAACAGCGCAGGGGATTTAGACACTTTTAAATTCTAGATTTTGAGTGAAGCTAAAATGAGTGCTGTTTTGGAAAGTTCTAGTATTTGGAGCTCCCAAGCTGTCAGAGATCCTACTGATAAATGTTTAAGTTAAATCTCCAAACTCCAGGTCAGGAATGGCAATTTCATGGCACATAGGCTACGGATCCCCCACTACCCACCTCCAAGGTCCACGACAGATACTGCTTTTTCACCATAACCCCCTTTCCCATCAAGAATGCCTCTGAGTTAATACTATTTGCAATACTTCTTTCAGGTCTCTCTCTCTCTTTAAAAAAAAATAACATCAATTATTTAATCTCCATGATCAAATTTTTCAGTTTCTAAATACCTGGTAGACGATACCAAGTACCATATAGGTACAATTCAAAATGTGTATTTTTCAAATAACCCGTGTTTATTTTATTTTGGAGGCTTCTGAGTATTATTTATTTATTTATTAAGCTTTTTTGGAGGTTTTTTTTAAGATTTTATTTATTTACTTGACACAGAGACAGAGATTACAAGTAGGCAGAGAGGCAGGCAGAGAGAGAGGAGGAAGCAGGCTCCCCGTCGAGCAGGGAGCCTGATGCGGGACTCGATCCCAGGACCCTGAGATCATGACCTGAGCCAAAGGCAGAGGCTTTAACCCACTGAGCCACCCAGGCGCCCCTGGAGGTTTTTTAAAAAAGATTTTAGTTATTTATTTGAGAGAGAGTGAGCGAGCAAGCACAAGTGGGGGCGGGGGGGACAGTCAGAGGAAGAAGGAGAAGCAGGCTCCCCACTGAGCAGCAAGCCTGATGCAGGACTCCATCCCAGGACACTGAGATCATGACCTGAGCCAAAGGCAGATGCCCAGGCACCCCGGAGTTTTGTTTTAGGAAACTATAGATTCATATGCAATTGTAAGAAATAATAAGTAGATATTCATGGACCCATTTCCCAGTTACCCCCAATGGTAACACCTTGCAGAACTAGAGTATATATATCACAACTAGGATGCTGACATTGATACAGTCAAGATATGCAACATTCCTTTACCACAAGGATCTCTCACGTTGCCCTTTACAGGCACATCCATTCCTCACCTGCCTCTAGCCCTTGCTTAACACCTGGGAACCACTAATCTGTTCACCATTTCTATAATTTTGTCATTTCAAGAATGCTATAAAAATGGAATAATGTAGTATGCTATATATATATATATATTTTTTTTTAGTATGCTATATTTTTTGATTGACTTTTTCCACACAGCATAATTCTCTGGAGAATCATCCAGATCATTCTGTGTAGCAATAGTTTGTCTTATTGCTGGATAGTATTTCATGGTACTGATGTACCACAGTTTGTTTAACCATTTACCTGTTGAACATCTGGGTTATTTCCAGTTTGGGTCTGTGATGAACAAAGCTACTACAAAACTTTGTGTTTAGTTTGTGGTCAGGTTTTGTATAAACATGTCTTTTTTCTCTGGAGAAAAATGTATCCAATAACATAGTTGCTGGGCCACAGGATAGTTGCATGGTTCCTTTTTTTTTTTAAGTTTTTTATTTTTATTTTTTTTGTTAGTTTCAGAGGTAGAATTTAGTGATTTATCAGTTGTATTTAACACCCAGTGCTCATTACATCAAGTTCCCTCCTTGAAACTATACTTTCAGGGATCATTTCTATAGTTTGTTATATTAAGTGCCTTCCTTAATGTCCATCACCCAATTATCCCTTCCTCCACCAACGTCCCCTCCAGCACTCCACAGTTTGTTTCCTAGAATTCACCGTCTCTTATGGTTTGCCTCCCTCTCTAGTTTCATCTTATTTTTCCTTTCCTTCCCCTATGTTCATCTGTTTTGTTTCTTAAATTCCACATGAGACCATGTTTACTTTTTAAAAGAAACCTCCAGACTGTTTTTGCCGAGTGACTATAGCATTTTATGCTTCCAGAAGAAATATACAAGAGATCCAGGTCCTCTGTATCCTTGTCAGCATTCCATGTCATTATTGTTTTTTATTTTAGCCATTCTCATAGATTTACAGTGATGTCTTATGGTGGTTTCAATTTGTTTTGCCCTAATGGGTGATGATACCAAATATCTTTCATGTACTTATTATTTGCCATCAGTATATTCTCATCCATAAAATGTCTCTTCATGTCTTTTGCACATTTTCTAATAGGATTTTGATGTTGTTGTTGTTGCTGTGTTTGGAGAATTTTAATATATTCTAGAAATCAGTCCTTTGTCAGATATGTGGTTTGCACATATTTCCTCCCAGTCTGTAGTCTGTCTTTTCATCTTCTTAACAGAGTCCTGTGTGGGCCAAAAGTTTTTAATTTTGATGAAGTACAGTTTAGTCGCTTCTTTTTATAGGTTGTGTATTTGGTGTCAAGTCTAAGAACTCTGCCTAGCCTTAGATCTTGAAGATTTCCTCCTACGTTTTTCTAAAAATTTTATAGTTTTATATCTTACAGTTAAGCCCGTGATCTCATTTTATTTAATTTTTGTATAAGGTGTGAGACATAGGACTAAGTTCTTTCTCCTCCTTCCTCTCCCTTTCCCCTTCTCCTCTTTCTCTTTCTTCTTCTTCCTCTTCCTCCTTCTCCCTCTTCCTGTTCCTCTTCTTTCCGCCTCTCTTGTTCTCTCTCTCCATGCCTATGGATGTTCAATTGCTTTAAATCCATTTGTTAGAAAAGCTATATTTCCTCCATTGAATTGTTTTTTCAGCTTTGTCAAAAATTGACTTGTCATATTTGTGTAGGTCTATTTCTGTGTTCTGTTTTTATGATCTATGTATCTATCCCTACATGTATAACACAGGATTAATCACTGTAGCCATGTAATAAGTCTTGAAATCAGACAGATTTGTTCCTCTTGTTTTATTCTTTTTTTGACATTATTTTACCTATACTAATTCCTTTGTCTTTCCACATAAATTTTAGAATACTTTTGCCTATATATACAAATAGTGTTGCTAGGATTTTGCTAAAAAATGATGTTAAATTTATATATCAGTTTTGGAGAGAATTGACATCTTAATTGTGTCTGGTATTTCAATCCATGAACATAGTGTATCTCCCCGTTTATTTAAACCTTTTATTTCTTTCATCAGCATTGTGTAGTTTTTCGTATAAATTCTGCACATGTATTGCTAGATTTGTACCTGAGTATTTCATATTTTGAGCAATTGTAAATTGCGTTGTGTTTTTAATTTTGGTGACTGTGTGCTCTCTGCCAGTATATGGAACTACAATAGGCTTTCATATATTTGCTTTATATCCTGTGATCTTGCTTGACTTGGTAGCTCTTTTAGTCTTTTTGTAGATATATTTGAAATTTTCTATGTAGATCATGATGTTATCTGCAAATAGGGACAGTTTTATTTCTTCATTTCTGACATGTATGCTTGTTATTTCTTCTTCTTGCCTTATTGCATTGACTAGAACTTTAAGCACTATGCTGAATAAGAGTAGTAAGAGGGGACATCCTTACCTTGTTCCTGATGTTAGGGGAAAATTATTCAGTCTTTCACCATTAAGTATAATGTTAGCTATAGTTTTTTTTTAAGATGCTTTTTATCAAGCTAAGGAAGCTTTCCACTATTTCTGTTTTGATGAGAATTTTTAACATGAATGGGTTTTGAGTTTTGTCTAACTTTCTATGTCAGTTGGTAGGATCATATGATTTTTCATCTTTGGCTCGTTAATATGGTATAGTGACTGAGTTTTGAATATTGAATTAGACTTGCATTTATGGAATAAACCCCACTTAGATATAGTGTATAATTCTGTTTATACATTGCTGAATTCTATTTGCTAATATTTTGTGAAGTATTTTCCATCTATGTTCACGAGTGATATTTGTCTGTTTTCTGTTTTGTACTTTTTTAAATTGTTTTGGGGATCAAGGTAACACTACTTTCATAAAATGAGTTGGAAAGTGTTCTCTTCTCTATTTTCTGCAAAAAGTTGTATAGAATTGGCTTTAATTCTTAAATATACTTCGTAAAATTCTCTGGTGAAAACATCTAGGTATAGCAATTTCTTTTGGGGGGAGTTTTAAATTATGAATTTGGCTTTTTCTGTCTTTTAATTGGTATATTTATATTTAATATAATTATTGATAAGGTAGAACCTAAATCATTTTTTCTTGGTTTCTGTTTGTTCCCTCAGTTTTTCATTTCTCTGTGTTTATTCCCTACCTTCCTGTGGGTTATTTGAATATTTTTTAGAATTCCACTTTTTACTTATTTATAGTATATTTTAGTGTATCTCTTTGTGTATCTTAAAAAAACTTTCCATATGACAAGATATTCTATTATATGTGCATAACATCACAGCCTACTTATGTTGCCATTTTACCTGTTTGGGTGAAGTATAGGAACCCTATCTCCAAAGGGAACCCTTTTTCACTGTTGGTGGGAATGCAAGTTGCTGCAGCCATTTTGGAAAACAGTGTGGAGATTCCTCAAAAAATTAAAAATAGAGCTACCCTATGACCCTGCAATTGCCCTATTGGGTATTCACCCCAAAGATACAGATGTAGTGAAAAGAAGGGCCATAAGTACCCCAATGTTCATAGGAGCAATGTTCACAATCGTCAAACTGTGGAAAGAGCCAAGATGCCCTTCAACAGACGAATGGATAAAGAAGATGTGGTCCATATATAAAATGGGATATTACTCAGCCATCAGAAAGGATGAATACCCAACTTTTGTATCAACGTGGACGGGTCTGGAGGAGATTATGCTGAGTGAAATAAGTCAAGCAGAGAAAGCCAATTATCATATGGTTTCATTTACTTGTGGAACATAAGGAATAAAATAGAGGACTCTAGGAGAAGGAAAGGAAAAGTGAATTGGGGTAAATCGGAAGAGGAGATGAACCATGAGAGACTGTGAACTCTGAGAAACTAACTGAGGGTTATGGAGGGGAGGAGGGAAGGGGGATGGGTGAGCCTGGTGGTGGGTGTTAAGGAGGGCATGTATTGCATGGAGTACTGGGTGTGGTGCATAAACAATGAATCTTGGATCACTGAAAAAAAAAAGAAACACTATCTCCCACTACATCCCTTTATCCTATCAAATTTATACTATTGTCTTAAATGTTTCCTTTACATTCACTTAGAAGTGCATACAATGTGACAACTTTTGCTTCAGCCATCAAACTAATTTAGAAATTTCAAATGGAGAAGAGAAGCATTTCTTTAAGCCATATTCCTGCTTGTTGTACTGTTTCATCCCTCCTGATTGTCCAAGGTTCTTTCTTTTATTATTTCCTTTCTTCTTAGCAACTTTACTTAGCTATATTTTAGGGTAGGTCTACTGGTAACTCTTTGTTTTCCTTCATTTAAGAATCTTTAAGAATAAAGAATTTTCCCTTCATTGCTGAGGGATATTTTTCCTGAGAATGGGATTCAGGGTTGACCGTTATTTTCTTTCAGCACTTTTAAAATATTGTGTCACTTCAAGTTTAATTATGATGTATCTGGAAGTGGATTTCTTCGGCTTTTTTCTATTTATAGTTTGCTAAGCTTCTTGAGTCTCTTAGTTTATGTCTCTTATCAAGTTTGGGAAGTTGTCAACCATTATTACTTCAAGCTTGGGTAAAGCATAAGTTTAAAAAGTATACATTTTCAGCACCACTTTCTTTCTCCTTCCCTTCCAGGATTCCAACGACATAAATGTTAGTATTCTGTTATAGTCCCATAGGCACCAGAGTCTCTCCTCCTCCCCGGCCCCCTTGTCCTTCTAGTGTATTTTCTCTTGGTTGGTTGCTCATATTGGCTAATTTCTTTCTTTCTTTCTTCCCTCCCTTCCCCCTTCCTCCCTTCCCCCTTCCTTCCTTCCTTCCTTCCCTTTCTCCCCCTCTCTCCCTCCTTCTTTCTTTCTTTTCTCTTTCTTTCTTTCTTTCTTTCTTTCTTTCTTTCTTTCTTTCTTTCTTTCTTTTTTCTTTCTTTCTTTCTTTCTTCCCTTCTCTCCCTTCCCTTCCCTTCTCTTCTCTTTTCTCTTCTCTTTCTTTCTCTTCCTTTCCATATTGGCTAAATTCTATTGTTCTAGTTTCTTGTTCATTGGTTCTTTCATCTGCCCCCTCCCCTCTGCTGTTAGGCTCATATACTAAGCTTTTTATTTCAGTTGCTGTATTTTCAATTTCTAAAATTTAAATTTGTTTCTTTTTAATAACTTCTATTTCTTTGCTGGGGGCTTTAAAAAAATCTTGACTAATTAGCATTTCTGGATTGCTGACTTTTTCAGCTTCCAGTCTGGGATATACGAAATAAAGAAAATCAAAGAACTCATTGCTATGTTTCTCCTTGGGTCTTGATTTCCATAGCCAGTCTGCCTTCTTCTGTATACCTTTCAAAGTTTTCTTATGTTTGTTTCATATACAATATCACTGGCTTTTAATTGTTCTTAGTGGGAGGAATAGAGAAAGGTCGGTCTATTATGTCTTCCCAGAAGTGGAAGCTCAGGTCTATCTTTTTTATTTACTAGGAAATTTTAGAAAATATCTTGGAATGTTTTATTATAAGCAAGGTAATCATTAGGCACAGAATCTGAGAACACTGAGGATGCTCAGAGGTCATAAATAACATTTGGAAATAACTTAGACATCAGAATCACATTAGGAAAGTTACTGCTGTGTTAGAGAACAGAAACATCTAGTTCCTCCCAACACAGTAGATATACCATCGTCCCTGTGTGTTGGTCAGTTTGCAAACTTGTTCACTAGTTCTGACACAAATCCTATATACCTACTAGATTTTTTGTTCTCCTTTTTTCCCCCCTGAGGCTCACTGTGCAGTCAGGGACCCTTAATATCTTCTCTGGATCATGGGAACTGAGGATTACAATAAAAGTACACAAAGTTGTTCATCACTTAGTATGTTTCTCTTCCAGGAATATTTACATTTTAAAAGAGGCATACCACAAAAAGGGCAATGTTGAGCAAAAGAAAGTAAGTCATAAAATATGCTTTCCAACATCAGTATATAAAAGTTTCTGAGAAGGGAGAAAGGATTTACCAGAATTCTTCAAATTACCAGGACTGACCTTATCACTTCACTAGCCCTATATACGGATGTTCATTTTTTTTTCAAAGATAAGGCTGTTAGTAAATATCTTTACTTTCTGTATATTTCATGAGGACTTTCTATGTCAAAAGTGTATGTGCAGGGATGTGATTACATTACATTCTGCTTGATAAAAAAAAACTGGCTTATGGTACAAGAAGAGAGGTTGTGCAGGTGATCACAGTGGCCAGGCTGTTCTGACTCTAAGGAATTTCTTCTTCCCATGGAAGTCCAGCACGGTAATTAAGAGTGTGGCTTTAGGTCTAGTGAGGTCCAGTCATGTCCCTGTTCTGCCTTTTACTGCTGGTATTGATTGCTTCAATGACTTTCTAAACCCTGGTTTTGTCATCTGTAAAGTAGACATAGTAATATTATATATTGTCTCTTGAGATAATGCAGTGAAGTGCTTAGCATAGTGCCAAACACATGGCACAGATTCAGTAAGTGTTAGGTATTGGGATTAAAAACTTTGAATTAGTAAGGTAGTTTTCCCTTAAGAGGCATAGATGTGTCACTCTGGGGGATCAGCGTTGTATTGGCTTCCTGGAAAAATGCTCTGCAAGAATCAGAGGTTAAGAACCTTAGGTGATGTGAGAGAAACTTGTGATCACATGTGGACCAAGTTCACCTTCTTATATACCAATTACCTCTTAACTTCTCTGATGGTTGGATTTAGATATGTAAATCCTTTATATTTTTGAAAGATCTGGAACTACCATAGATAATATGTCTTGCATCTCTCTTCTAATCACACTGTCATTGTTTTAAGCCATTTAAAAAGGAGAAAGATATAGTGAAGGATTAATCAAAACATTTTGGGGACCAGTGGAAAAAGACTGAATGGCAAGAATTTTCCTTGAGCTGGTAATTTTGTAGGCATGAACCAATTTGTCAAAATGCTAGTCGTGTTTGGAAGTAAACACGTTAAAAGTTTAATTAAAAGTTTTATTGCTTTAGCCACACCCTATGCTTACAAGAAAAGATGTGCCTACCTTTTAATGTCTCTATCGCCAAATCTTGGACATTAGATAAACTTAGTCATGATCTCAACAAATTGAGTTAACCTGCTCCAAAGGCAGCAATGTTGCTCTTTCATTCAAATCTAGAATTATGATAAAACCAAAAAAGCATTCGGAGCATGGGCAGGATTCTATAATGCCTTCGAGTGAAGGCTAACTCAGAGTATCCCCCTGAACCTCAGATTAAAAAGCGAGGAGAGCAGTGAAACCCATCTATGAGAAACCCTCCAGCCCTACTTAGTCTGGCTTGAATTTCTCAGAATTATTAGGTGTCTAGGAACTCCATGGTTGTGCATTTTGTAATCTCAGGTAGTTGTGCCCAGCATAGCATATAGTATTTAAAAGACACTAAATATTTGTTGAGTTGAATTTAATGAAATTGTGTTAAGAGGAAGAGAAACCAAAGCTTGAAAACTCATTTCCTCTGGAAGAAGAAACAGAGAGATTCAACATTATTTTGAGGACCTATCATGTGCCAAGAGAAAGTTGATAGGATAATGTGTTATAGCAAAGAACAGAGGCACACAAGAAGTTTGTACTTGTAATGACCCCCAAGCCTGGACCATTTAGTTGGAGAACAAGCATGACTCCAGCTATGTGATTCTTTTACCTTATTTAGTGGAGAAGCAAGTACAAGAGGTACTGACATGGAAGGAGGAAATTAGCCTTCATTAAGCACCTACTATGTGGCTGATACCATGTTCATCAGTTTACAAAGATTCTCATTTCATTGCTACATCTCTCAAGTGAAGCTTTGGAGTGCAGTGACACTGCATTAACACTCTGAGTACTAAAGAATATCAATATCTGACAGAATAATATGTTATTTTTCCAATGAATATGCATTTTAATGTTGACCAAAGAAGTTGTGTAAAGGTGTGATACCACAAATTCTTATCTATCTATCTATCTATCTATCTATCTATCTATCTATCTATCTATCTATCTACCTAACCATCTATCATCTGTATATCTATTATCTACCTACCTACTTATTATCTATATATCCACTTATCTACCATCTATCTATTATCTACCACCTACCTACCTCCCTACCTACTTATCATCTATTTATTATCTACCTACCTGTCTATATATAGAGAGGTAGAGTTAGAAGAGGAAGACACAGAGTGAGTACTCAGAGTGCTGGAGTGCCCTCACTCAGTGGGGCTTAACTTCATTACCCACATTGTTGATATTATCATTTTACCCTGAGAGTAACACCTGACTGGAAAATGTTATTAATGGAAAACAATTGTGATATATTACACTAACCCAAAGTAGGTGCTGGTTATGTGTACTTAACCTTATCTTCCTTTATCACTCTGCCCTCTTTTTTTTCCTTTTCCTCTCTACATTGCCACAGTTATTTTCATGAGGCTGATGCTAACACAGAGTACCTTCCTTATGCTACTCCAAGATCAAGAATCATTTTGGTGGGTGCCTTGGTGGCTCAGTGGGTTAAAGCCTCTGCTTTTGGCTCAGGTCATGATCTCAGGGTCCTGGGATCGAGGCCCACATCGGGCTCCCTGCTCAGCAGGGAGCCTGCTTCCCCCTCTCTCTGCCTGCTTCTCTGCCTCCTTGTGATCTCTCTCCCTCTGTGAAATAAATAAAAATAAAATCTTTAAAAAAAAAAGAATCATTTTGGGCTGTGTTTTCCTTTTTGTACTCATGCAGGTGATGTTATTGAGGTTGCAGCCAGGCATTTTGGTGAATATAAACTAGAAGCATCTAGCAGAGATTATATTTACAGAAGAATATATAATTTTCAACTTTTTAAAAAATATTTTTATTTATGTGAGAGAGAGAGAGAACATGAGCAGGGGGAGGAGCAGAGGGAGAAGGAGAAGTAGACTCCTTGCTGAGCAGGGAGACTGATGCGGGGGCTTGATCGCAGAATCCTGGGATTCATGACGTGAGCTAAAGGTACTTTACCAACTAAGCTAACCAGGTGCCCAATTTTCAACTTTTTATAGGGCCAGCAGAACTTAAATGCCTAAGTTGATTATTTACATGTTGATACTACTGGGGCCCAGGAGGAGACCTCGATGAAGATTCCAGGCCTGTAAGCTTACCACTTTCAGAAACACCCTCCTGGACCTGGGAAGCTGCTTCTCTGGCAGGGCTCTTACCCCTCAGGATCTGCCTTTGCAGTTGCTACACTGCAGACGGAAAGAAGGTTAGCTAGTTCCGGTTTTGAGGCCTGGTGCTCCCTTTCTATGTCCCTTCCCCTAGAATTATCTCTTGAGTCATGCCCTGCCAGTCTACATGGGTTCCCCCTCTACCAGCTTCCTTCCCATCACCCTTCTTATATTATATCGGTATCCTCCAGATGAGAGCTCTTTGTCAGAACATCCTTTATTGTTCTTAGCCTCTCCAGCAACTAGCACAAACAGACCACACTAGATGATCCACAAAATTAATAAATGAGGGAAGGAATGACATGAATTTTTAAAATGAATTATAAGATCATCTTTTCAATGTCTGTTTAGATACATTCAGTGATGGGCCCTCATTAAATCCATTAGACAATACTTTCACTTTAGAATTGCTTTAATGTTCCCAATTTGGAAACATATTTAGTCACCCTATAATTTGCACCATTTCCCCCTTTGTTTTGCCCTTTCGAAACCATAGAGACATAGAAGCCCCTTATAAGCTTATAGACATGAAATCCCCTGATCTAATTCATATTATTTTAGGCTAAACATCAACCTTTCCTCATAGAATGTGATTTTCAGACCCTTTATCATCTGCAGTCCCCCTCTTCTGGAAATTCCCTGGATTATTACTTTCTGTTCTTAAAATATAGCACCCACCCCTGAATACATTTCTTAGACATGGACTGACCAATGACTTGGATATTCTTGTCTGCATCTGTCTGTCATCTTGCTACCTACAAAGCTCAAGGAACCCAGACAATGCAGCTCAAGATCATCTCAGCCAAATGTACTTTCTTCCTTCTTTGATTATGCTTCTATCCTGAATCCTTCCCTAACTTTCTTACCATGATAGACTAGTTGGAAAGAAACTTAAGCACACCCTTTCCCTGTCACTTTTAAAAAGAGATGCAAGGCGGAGCCTGGGTGGCTCAGTTGGCTAAATGTCTGCCTTTGGCTCAAGTCATGATATCAGGGTCCTGGGATTGAGCTCCGTGTCATAGTCCTTGTCAGTCTCCCACTCAGCAGGGAGTCTGCTTCTCCCTCTCCCTCTGATCCTCCTCCCCGCTTGTGCTCTCTCTCTCTATCTAAATTAAATAAATAAAATCCTGGGGTGCCTGGGTGGCTCAGTCGGTTAAGCATCTGCCTTCGGTTCAGGTCATGATCCCAGGGTCCTAAGATCGAGCCCCACATCAGGCTCCCTGCTCAGTGGGGAGTCTACTTCTCCTTCTCCCTCTGCCTGCCACTTCCCCTGTTTGTGTGCTCGCTCACTCTCTCTCTCTAATAAATAAAATCTTTAAAAAATAAAAATAAATAAAATCTTCAAAAAAAGAGAGACAGAGATAAGAGGTTTCATGAGTAACCAGCTTCTACTTGCATTCTATTCTGATGGTTCTTTCTGCCTAAAGTCAACAATGCTTCTTAATGAAAAGTAATCTCCCAACCCTAAAAGCACATCTCTATAAAAGCACCATCTCTTAGAGAAATGAAAGAGATGAAGAAAGTATTGTTAATCTTCTTATGCTTTTTTGACAAAATGGCCATCATCTTTGCTTCATCCTACCATATCTTATGCTGTCTTGACCCTGGAAGTTGGAGAGCAAAAGGAAAGTGAGAGCTTTACTCATGTAAAGTGAATAGAAAGTCAGAGTTTTTTTTTACTCTTCCCAATCTTTTTTAGTATTTCTCCCTATTTCTCCTACCATTTAGCCACAGGTCTTCTGCCCCTTAAGTGGGATGTGGAAGAGGAGTGGAAGCTGACACCATACATAGTAAGAATGGGGATCATCTCTGGGATTTATCTGGTCATTTAATGGCTATTAACATAGCCCACAGTTGCACTGGTTCCTTTCTTTGTCTGCCATTAGTGCAGTTTCTTACTGAATTTGTGGCCATGAAAATCCCCAAAGGCTTGTGCAGTTGCCATTTGAAGCACAAATTCAGGATTAAAAATGTATCTTTTTCCTTAAAATAACTTGTTAATAACTAAAGCATTTAAACTCTTAGATTTGACTCTGGCAATGATTTGCATCTAACTGGCGAATATTGTTTAAATTTCTTATTTGATATGAATTGTCAAGTTGCTTTTATTTATATAAAGCCTCCAACCCACTTCGTTCTATTTTCTTATACTTTCTCTAGTGTTACTGCTTAGCAAACAGATTGTATACAGTAGATACACTTTTTTCAGAAGTTATGCTTTCTTTGTGAGAGCAGTGCTATGTTTTAGATTTTAAACAGGTGCCTAGAAAAAGATGTACTTTATTTTGGCCATAGACTTTGATATATATGTACTTACTCATCCTTTATTTTTTAAAAAGTTTTTACTTTAATTCCACTTAGTTAACATTCGTTTCAGGTGTACAAAATAAGTTCATCCAAATCTTTATTTTTGGTTTCTTATTGTTATTGTTATTTGCTTAGTTGAACTGTCAAAGACTGGTAAATTCCATTATTACAATAAAATTATGTTTCTGTTAATTTCTCCTTGAATTTCTAATAGTTTTGATTTGTGTGTTTTGGTTCTTGACTATTCAACTTATAGAGTTATACAGATTATAACCATATAACTACAGTTACATAACTATAAATAAACTTATACAGATTATTCCCTTATTGATATAAAATGTACTTCTTTGTCTTCTGTTTTTATTTTGTTTTGCCTTGAATTCTAATTTTTTCTTATGCCAATATTACAAGCATCACTTGCTTGTTATCTGCCTTTAATTGGTGCATGAGTTACTATCCTTTTACCTTAAATAAACAGTATTTTTGATGACAGTCTCCTAAAAATTTAGATTTGGATTTTTTAACTCTTTTAGAAGCTCTTCTGAATAATTTGAAATTATAAGTAAAGACCAATTGAATTATGGGAGAAGTTTGTGAACAGATAATTGTTTAGAAAGGAAAAAACAAATGTTCAATACATATATGAAAAATTCTTGAACTCACAGTCAGAAAAGAAGTATAAATCAAAGTAATCATTAATACCTAGAGTTTGCCGATTTGAGTAAAATAGACACATTGAGAGATAATAATGAAGTATAGATCCAAAGAATGAAAATGTGCGTTCTATTTCCGAACAAATTTACAAAGGTGTCATAGAAAATAAAATTATTTTAGAAAATAAGAAAAATGCATAAAAATTAAATGGGATCTTTATTGAGGTTATTGCTATAGAAACTCCCCAGGTCCTCATTGGATAGGACCACTTGGGGAAGCCTGACTGGTTTGGATTTGGAAACAGCTGTGTGGTTACCAGGGCAAGGGCTTCTTTCAGAAGGAAAGGGGTGCTCTTGGGATATTAGGTGGGATCCTTGCCAAGTCTCTGACAATTATATTCCAGATGGGTTTAGTTTGTTCTCTACCCTGATAGTTCTCTCTGTGATCATATAAACAGAGGGTTGATAACTCTAGTCTTCATGGTAAATTTCCTCAGAGTAGATTAAGTCGTCAGTCCTCCACTGCTACTTAGACAATAACCTTGAAGACCAGGTAGTTCAGGCATAGTAAAAGAAAGCTATTGCTAGGCCAGACCTGAATGCTATCTCTATCATTTACTCCATGTTTGGTCTTGGAAAAATGCATAACTTCTCTGGCTTTTTTTTTCTTCAATAAAATTAGAATAGTATCTGCCTTAAAGAATGTTACAAGGATTAAATAAGATAATATATGTCAAGTGTGTACTATTAGCACTCACGTGCTTTCTGCCTGTAGTTTTCTACTGTTGTTATTAACTGACCACCCTAGGCACTGGCATGCTAGTTGTGCCCCATGCACTGTTATTATGCCATATTTGATCTTAATGAGACACTGCTTTATTAACTTGTGTCAAAATGCCCAAGTTTAAAGTAGTCAGTGGATATACTACAAAGACTAGGTATTTAGTCCTCAAAACATATACACACATATACAAGAATACTGATCTATAGGATCTGAGAAAGTCAAGCAATGAGTCATTTCTTAATGGGTCAATAGCCTGTATTATTAGTTGTTTGTCATCTTTTATTAAAAGATTTTATTTATTTATTTGGGAGACAGGGAGAGACAGAGCATGAGAGCATGAGTTGGGGGGTTGGGGGAGAGGCAGAGAGAGAAGCAGACACCCCACTGAGCAAGGAACCAGATACAGGGCTTGATCCCAGGACCCCAAGGTCATGATCTGAGCTGGAGGCAGATGCTTAACTGACTGAGCCACCCAGGTGACCTAGTTGTTTGTAAGGTGGAAATATAGGCCTAAAATATTTTGATTAGTGTTGGGAGGGAGTCCAATCCTGTAGTCATAATTTTTTTCTACAAATGTTCACTGAGTACCCATTCTGGGGTAAGTACATAGAGCATAGAAAATGAGATGCTCTTTGTGTCCTTTAGGAGTTCACTATCTAATGGAGAGTGTGGGCAGGTGGACACTCAGGTGATTATAACTGATAAATCAATATATGCAATATGTGCTATAGGGCTGGAGTGGCTGCTTCATTTCAGTGCTTGGGCCATCTGAAGGTGCCAGGCATCTGAAAGTCTTCAGGGCCTCCAGAGAAAATAGGGTGGAAGCAATATGTCTGCCAACTTCACAGTTTTGCATCTCACTGGCTTTATTACTCACATAGGCAAAGCTGAGCCTCAGGATCTGAATGCAAACTCACTGAGCTCTTCTGTAACATTCCAGTACTGCTAACAGAGTCATCAGTGTCTCCAAGGAGGGCTCAGAAGTACAATGTGATCTTAAAACACAAATATAGACCTATTCTGGCTACCTAGCACAGTTCATAGTGTGTATACCTTACGGCCCTGCTAATCACTCACTAATAGAACTTGGGGAAATAATTTGCTTTGGAGTTTTGGTTTCCTCCTGTTTTGCCTGGGGATAATAATACATACTTTAAAGTTTGTTGTGAAGATTAAGTGAGATACTTCTAGAGAGTGTTCTAATTTATATTAAGCCTTCTACAATTATTAATTTCCCTCTTGCTCTTTCAACAACCATCACGTGCCTTGCCTTAACTTGGATGAAAGTAGTTCTGCAGTATTCACTGTGGTTAATGGTAATTACAGTCTCCTTCATTCCTTACTATTTATTATTTTGAAACCACAATGTTGTCTAGGGTAGACCACAATGTTGCCATGAACCACATGTGGCTGTTGATAAACTTTGATTAATACTTTGGTGTCACGAGTTTTTAGAAGTTTAAAAATTCAATGGAGTTATCTTTAATAAGCAAATAGAGTCTAAGTTTGTTTTAAACTGTTTCCCCTTTCATTGAAAAGCATACCACTTAGAGATAATTAAATTTTTCTCAAAAATCTCAATTTTGCATATACTTTATTCCAACTACTAATGATAATAAAAAGTGTTTAAAATGTTAATTTTTTAATCTTCAAAACAATAAACAAAGATATTTATTTAGAAGAGAGGGAAGTGGGATTTTCCAGGTTGTCCAAATCAGAAAGCTCATTTTCCTTAATAGAAGGTGGCTATTTCATATTCTTTTTCAGAGTGAATGTTTTGGATCCCCTAGAAGAACCATCAGTTTATCTGTTCTCTAAAAATGAAAAATTTTTAAGTTGCACTGTTCAGAATATGTCTACTTAAATGTAATGATTCAGATGATGTTTTATTTGTGAATTTAGAGCATTTCATTATTTCTCAAGGTTTTTCTTTTTCTTTTTAGTGCCTGAAAGGAGATAAGACTTGGTTTCAAATTATTTTACTAAAGATTACTTCTTGGTTTATAATTTTGGCTTTTGGAAATTAGGGATTCCTATGCTAAGGTATGCTAAGATATGAGGTGGACATTACATTTCTAGGTTTAAAAGAGTAAACTAACATAAAAAGGGGCATGTTGAGATGGGGTGAGGTTATCACAATGTCATTGTTTTAGGGTTTCTTTCTTTGGAAAATACTAACTTCCCTCCTTGAGGGGCAGGCTCTGATGGGCATTCCTCAGTTAACACAAGAACTAGGAAAAGCTCCACTAGACTACCTGCATTATTATGTAGTAGCCAAAAAGTATGTTACAAAATCAAGTTGTGATATTAAGTTAAAATACTTTGTCATCCCATTGGTTAATGGAGTGAGACTCGGTTTTACCTGGCAGGGCCATAGGAAATTACAGATCTTTGTATTTCTTTTTACATTAATTAATTACATTACATTACATTAATTAACATTCATTAAACATTAAAATTACATTAATTTACATTAATTAATTTCTATTTACATTAAAATCGTAGGAATAGCATGTATCTGCAAAGACCCTTCTGGGTGTCCTGGGTAAAACTAGTTTGTGTTTCTGTTTTCAGAGAACAGCAAGGTTGTAGAATGTTGATTTTTCCTGAAGACAGTTTGGAAGGTAGAACGGTGGCTGTCCTAATGATGGTTTACTCTCAAATTTCTATTACTCGTGTCAAAATAAAGCTTCAAATTTAAAATAGAAGTCTAACTTTATAGTAGGTGAGTTTAGTATGTATGTCTCTAAGTTCAAAATATGTCATAAAAAATAAAAACAAACTGAATAATGATTTGGAGGGCTTCACTGGTCACCTTAATCTTAAGTAGTAGTTAATTGGCCCGTGCTGGTTACCAGTCAATAGAATTTGAAGGGATATGTCAGGACATTAGGCACTGGAAGTACAAAATTGGAAAACACCTCCCCTGATTTATAGATCAGAAGGACTAAACATTGCTTGTTTCTTCCTACTACAGTTTGGACCTATCTTCATTCAACAAGTCTGCTGAGCTATATATACCCCAGCACCTCTCTGATAAGAGGTTCACATTCCTCAGAGTTTCCTACAGACTTCATATTGTACTTGCCCCCCCCCCTTTTAAAATGGTATGAGATTTTCAGCTGTTGGGGAAAATATAAGAAAGGCAAGAGTGACAACATGAGTTACCAAAATCCTGTGAAGTCTTGTTCTAAATGAGTTAGGGACATCCAAATTATTTCCTGGTTCTATTGCCATTTCTGTTCTCTTGATTTTACTGAAATAGAACCACTGATTCAGAGTCTGGCTAGAAACACTCAGAGACTTGATACTCCATAAACAGTGTCTTAGTCTGTTTGGGCTATTATAACAAAGTCATAGACTGAGTGGCTTATAAACAGTAGAAATACATTTCTCACAATTCTAGAGGCTGGAAATCTGAAATCAGAGGGCTAGCATGGTCAGGCTTTGGCAAAGGACCAATTCTGGGATACAGAAAGAGAGCTCGCTAGCTTTCTGGTCTCTTCATATAAGGACACTAATTCCATTCATGAGGACCCCGCTTTTATGACCTAATCTCCTCTCAAAGGCCCCACTTCAAATACTATCACATTGGGGATTAGGTTTCAGTTTATGAATTTTGGGAGTCGCAGTCTGTAACAAGCAGCTTTCTGTTCCTGGTGCTTTAGCATGTTTGGGGAATGGGGATGGGATATAGTACCTCAATATTGTTCATACATATTTTCATCAGAAAACTTAAGAGAAATGTGTTTCAACTACAGAAAACCTATTAAATACCATATATTTATGTTTATTTAGGGCCTAATATGTGCAAAACAGACACAATTTTTGCGCATGGAGCTTCCATTTTAGAGCATTTCACTATAGATGATGGGACAGCAGCCTCTTCAACCTTTTCATGAAGCTTATAGTGGGAACCACTAGCAAAATTAAAATGTATCAGATTGGAGACAAACTGAATAAAGAGATATGCAGGAGTAAAAGAAAAAAGAATAAAAAGAAATGTGTGCTTAGTGAGCAGAGGTAGGGATAGGGTGAAAGGCACAAGGATATTCTGTGGGAGCCACTCAGTGGCCCAGCCCACCCAGCCCTGAAGTACACATTGCCCATTGTTACAAGAATTTACACCACTTAAAAAGTAAGATCCTGCCCCCTCCTAGCATGTCAGGGAGCTGATATTATCAGTTTGAGCCAGTTACCCTGCGTCAGACTCAGTCGAATTGCTGAAAGAAAGCAGCAGGCTTTTAGAGTGCCAGTCTAGACTATACTTTCCCCCTTTTACAGCTCATTATAAAAACATTTGTGCTGACCTATAAGCTGATAAGTGCCAACTGAAGTCAACTCACTTGAGAGGAAAATTACTTATGATTACAATTTGGTGGCAAGGCCTCTTTAGTACTTCTTTTACCCTGAATCTAGAATTGGAATTAGGGCTAAAATTGTATTTTCTCACCTCTGTGGGAAAGATCTTTAGGAGCTTTACTGGATCATGTCCTTTAGGACACATCCCAAAAGTTGCTGCCTAGCTTTCCTCAAATCATACACTGTCCTTGCTGCCTAACTCATCTTCCCACTAAACACATTTCTTGACAAATTTTCCCTTTTCTTTAAAAACCCTCTTCTGGTCTGTCTGGGTTATGTATTGACCTATTTATTTTGTGTGTGGGTGGTTTCTGTGACTCCTCCTAGCTCAAAAATTTAATGACTGAATCTAAATTTTCAGCTCTGAGCATAATGGAAATCCTTACCACAATGCATGTTCACCTGTTTCACTTCCAGAGCCCATCTGAGTTTGCATATCTGTGGTTGTTTTGCTCAGGAAACTGGATTGTGCTAGTGAGGCCTGGGTTATGGTTTTGACATGTAGGTGCCAGTTAGCACACACATCCTGCAGGCCAAACTGTACTCGGAACCCAGACAGGTACGCTGCACATGTATGGCCATGGTCCTGAAGGACCAGATGAGAGGATGAAGGCAAATCTGAGTAAATCTGTCATCATAAAAACAACTCCGTTGTAAGCCTTCTTGATGAGGTGTCTCATCTCAGTAGCAACTTCTTTGCATATGAATGTGAGTGCATAAATATGTGGTGGATGCATCTGCAAGTTTTTAAAGTGAGAACTTGACAGGTTTGGGCTAGTCCCAGAAAGCAGACTCTGCAAAATTACCATTGTGCCAGTACACAGGGTGGAGTTTCCATAAGAGTTAGGCCACTGCTGCTCAATTTCCTGCCTCTTCAGCCATGGAAAAAAACAAGCTGCAGTTTTCTTCATAAACCATTGTATAAATGACTCTATGTCCTCAGGGGTGGTCAGATCCAAAGGACTCTGTGGAAGGGACCTCTCTGGCCATAAAGAATCATCATGGATAGAGTATATACCTTGTGGCCAGTTACCACATGGAAAGAAAAGAAAAGAAAACGGAACATTCTTACCCTTTAGAGGATTAGGGGGAAAGACTTCAAAACATGTGAAGACACAGATAAGTCAACAATGAAAACAGGAGGAAATATATTTACCTAAATAAAATTAGACACATGTAGCCAAGTAGTCTCATCCATGGACAGCTTCACACCGGAAGTAATTCTTGAGCAGAGTTTTGAAGATTTATCCAATCTAGTAGGAAGGATATTCCTGCAAAGAGGTTAGACATGAATGATGTTTCCTTTGTAGGTTGCACAGAGGAGCACAAAGTGTGAGCTGTGAAAATGCATTTTGTTAGTGCCTTCACTTGCCTCCTCTTAAAAACCAAACACAAATCTGTCCTTAAACTTAATAACCTTTTGTATCTAGTGATCCCCTAATCCCCTCATGAAGACTGTATCTGAATATCCTAGTTTTTTTTTCTAGACACAAAGTAGTATTGTATTTCTCTGCCTTCTGTGACCATATGACTTGTGTTGGCCAGTAAAATAAGAATGAAGTGTCAAGTATTGCTTCCAAGAAAAAGTACTTAGTTGTCATTGGGTAGTTCTCTTTTTCTTGTTACAATTGCAAATGCATGTGTTGAGTGGAGTCTCTCTCCTGTGTTGAGCAGAGTCCCCTGATGACCTGCATTAGACGTAGCACAATGAAAAATAAATCTTTGTTGTGTCGAGCCACCGAAATTTGAAAGTTGCCCCAGGAGCATAATCTAGCCCTGTCTTGGGTGATTCAAATGTCATATTTTCTCCCTGTTTGGCCTTTGACTCCTCAGCTCTCTACACTCTGATTGCTATGCCTAACATTTGAATGAAACTGTTGTGGAAAGGTAACAGAGTTGCCATATACACTGATAGTTTCATGCTTTATCTTTCCGGACACCTTTGCTGTTTTTAATACTTTTGACCACTTCTTTCTTAAAACTCTTTTCTCCCTTGATTTCAATGACATCAGTGTTTTGACTCACCTATTAGATCACTGATTATGTGTTTTAGGTATAAAACCCAAATAAATCTCATCTACTTTTCTGTTTTTTAATTAATATGTATATAACTATTAGGCTGATGACTCCTAAATATGTATCTTCAGTACATGCCTTACAGCAAAGGCTTGTAAACATGCAAAAGACATTCAAAAGCAACATATCCACAATTGAGTTTATACCTCCTACCAGACCTGATTATTCTTCAAAGTCACAAAATTATTAACTGAGAATCTTATTTGATTTTTCTCTCTCAACAACAGTTCCCCAATAAAATTTGTGACCAGATTTTTTCTGTTTGGTTTCTAAGTTTCATCTGTCCATATCTTTATTTCCAGACTCTCCATATATATATATATATATATATATATATATATATATATATATATATATATATATATATATATATATATATAAAGTAGCTTCTGGATTGGTCCTATATCAAACCATTCTCCATTGAGCTTTTGAAGAAATCTTTCTAAAATACAAAAATTATCATGTTTCAGTCCTCTTACATAAAATCTTTGATGTCACCTCATAATAATAGAGTTAAAATACAATGCTATGAGAGCTTTTAGTGGGTTGTCCCTTACCCAACAGAATGGTTTCATGACCTACCATGTATGCTTTACACTTCAGTAACATGCTATTACTCCTTTACTTCCCCGAACCATGTTCTTCTGTTGTGCCCTGTACATCATGCTGTTCCTTGTGTATGGACTTCATTCACCCTGATAATGTCTCTTTTTTTGTTGTTGTACTTAAAGAAACAAACAAAAAACCATGGAGTCTAATGTGTGACCTGAACTCAAGACCTTGAGATCAAGACCTGAGCTGAGATGAAGAGTAGGATGCTCAACTGAGCCACCCAGACACCCCATGAGCTCTGCTTTTAACTGAAGAACTCTTGGGAACCATTATAGAAATTAAAGAATGTGACAATATCCAGATGATACATGCAGAGAGCAATTAGAGTAGAAGGAAATTGCATGGGTAGGTAGCAAGAAGCTATAGGATTATGGCTTTTGATTCCCCAGAATTTCAGTTTTTACAATTCTCACTGTAACTCATGCCTACCATGTTTAAATGGTATAAAGTATCGAAGGTGGAAAATTATTAAATACTTTGAAAGTTCAACAGAAGAGAAGACGACCCACTTGCAGATTTAAGCCTTTAATTTTAATCTTAGTCTTTCACAGTTTTTTAACATTAATGTTAAACTTAATTTTGACATTTATGAAATGGTCAAAACTACTTGTTGTATATGTAATATGTCTCTGGTTTTCTTTCTTATTCTCTTTACTAGAAAGTCTAGCCTCTTCTCTTATTCTGCTAACTATTCTTGACTATTCTATTTTACTTTTGTGTGTGTGTGTGTGTCTCAATGGAATGTCCAGAATCCTGGAAATGGAGAGAGGGTGATTGAGTGCGGTTGGCTCTTACTAAAATCATACAAGTGGGTGAGGAATAAACCTCCCAACACTTCCTGGGCTCTCAAATCCTGTTTCCTCCCAATTTGTTCAGGGCTGGCAGCTTGCTTATCTTTAGCAAAAGCTAGGCATAATTTCAAATGTCACATTGCAGAGAAATCACTCTCTGTCCAAAAAAGAGAGAGACAGGGGAAAGATGCCTTTTTATATCTCGAACCTGGCACTGTCAGCCATTTGGAATTTGTCTCCCAGACTGTCTGGCCTTGGCTTGGAGAAGGCAGGGTTGCTGTGTAGCACAAGGAGGTGCAAAAACAAACATGGGCACGAAACCAAATACTTGACTGCAAGAAATGTTCTGAAAGTTATAAAAGTGAAATACTACTTCCAGCTGTCACTTTATGCAAGGATTAAGTTGAGCTCAAGGGGCTGCAGAAACGAAGGAAGAAAGTGAATTATTCATTATAGTACCTATGCAAGTTGCAGAAGATGCCTGGGTTTTCTACTGATGGATTACTTGTGATCCCTTTGTCTATTCATCTACATACTCACTCATTCACTTGTTTTTATGTGTATATTTGAAGACATGTTGTTGCTGCTTAGGTGGATGGCAAAGTTTCTTATTCTTTCCTTCCTATAGCCAAGAGCACTCTGCCCACTGGCCACCCTTTCTTCAGCACATGTTGCCCCTTGTGGTGGTTCTTTCTTAGGCTCATGATCTGCACCAAGCATTGTTGTTGAAATGAACATTATCATCCAATGATCAGAGTGTAAGTCCATTGAACACAGTTAAGTGCGTATTAAGACTGATTGATAGAGTGTGCTTAGACAGATGTGTCCCCACCATTGTTTTCAAGCCATTGATATCTAAAATGCACAGTTCTTCTTCATATTGTTCTATCAAAGGTATTCCTCACTGGCTCAATATCCATAAATTGATTACATAACATCACCATCCATGTCCATACATGACTACAGCCAGTGTCAGTGTCTGGGAGGGTCTTTCAATTGACTCAGTATTTCCCCATTTCAAGGCAAGTTCAGAAGCATCTAGCAGAGATAAAGAAGCTGATTTAGCCACATTTTCACTGCCCCAATCCTATATCTAGCTTTCCTTTTTAACATGGCAGTTGCTGCCTAAAACTCATAAAGATGTTTTACTTGTTTTTAGGGAAAGGGGACTTACTTTCAAATATTGTTGAAGAACCCAAGTTTTTCTCCTGGATCTTGTCTGAAATCTAGTATTTCTCAAACTGATTGCCTTTATTAGACTTTGATTAGTCATGACTGCAGGAACTCTTGAAGCACATGCTTAACTTATCCCTTCCCTGAGAGAAACACTTCCACATGTGGATTTGAGAGCCATGCACTGGAGGAAAATAGGCTAATCTGATCATAAACCATGGAGCCCTCCTAAAACTGTGTAAACACTGACAGAGGTATTTCTCAAAGTCTAAGCCAGAAGGAAGGCAACGTTTTGTGAGGTATGTGAACATTCATTCAAATTCAAAGCCTTCATTCAGCCTGAGGAATTTGTACTGAGCGGTATGTCTCATCCTCTGCCAGACGGCACCCAGTGTAATATTCTGAAAAATTAAATATTTTTGCTAATGGTGTTGTTCCTTAGCTATTTAAAAATGTTTTCTAATAAAGGAAAATGTCAAGCAATGTCAAGAGTAATATTTTATGCTATTCAGCTATTAAAATCTTGAGCTGTATAATGAAACTCTTAACTCACCATAACTTTCATCATTCTGTGTTAACAATCATACTGTACAAGGTCTGAGAGCTACCCCTTGTCTTTTGCTTATAGATAAAATATAGTAGATATTAATTACATAAGCTCATTGAATTTTGTTTCAAATTTTATCTTGACAGTAATAAATTTATTTTTAAAAATCTTTCAGGAAGAAATTATCAAACAGCACTGTGATGTGAGAATACTAAAACAAGGGGAAGCACAATTATATTTTTATCACAGAAGAGTACTGTAAATAACTTCACCAATTCATGAGTCAGAGATGTCCTCAGTGAAGAGCTTTCACTTGTGAAAAGATGAAATGTCTATAATGTTCACAAGGGAGGATATCTATTTTGGACAAAAGTGAAGAGAATTAAGGCTGATGGATTATGAATAAAATAGTAGCTAATAAGGTTTATTTTGTACTTACTATGTGCCAGGCACTGTGCTAAGTAATCTCCTGACTTGAAATTATTTCATCTTCCGAACGCTCCTATGAGATAGGTACTTTTGTTATTTCCATTGTATAGCTGCAAGATCTGAGGCACAGATGAATTTAAATAATCAAGAGTTATGGGCAAAATTTGTGGGGCAAAGGGAACAGGTTTTGTTTTGGGAATGTAACATCCTTGTATCTTGAGATTCTTGTTGGCTTTATTGTCATCACTTATGAAGATGGTTTTTTAATGATTGCTATCCATTTGGATGGTCTTCCTGTTAAACAGAATTACGCTGGCTTGCAAATTTTGTTAAGGTACTCTAGAACAGGAATTCTCCAACTTTGTTTCTTGGATCCCTAAGGGTCCTTGAAACTCTTTCAGGGTTTTGGCAGGTCAAAATTATTTTCATAACAATTCTAAGCATTATTTGCATTTCTCACTGTGTTACATTTGCACTGACGGAGAAAAACAATGGTGAATAAAACTGCTGGTGCCTTAGCACAAATCAAGGCAGTGGTTCCAAACTGTACTAGGGGACATTGTATTCTTCTCCACCAAATAGTCACAATAAACATGCAAACAAATAATTTTTTTGAAAAGCAACTTCACTTAAATTGTCCTTGCTGAAGCAGCATAAATTACTAATATTGTCTTGACACTTGAGTACATTTTTTTAAAAAGATTTTATTTATTTATGTGAGAGAGAGAATGAGAGAGAGAGAGAGCATGAGAGGGGAGAAGGTCAGAGGGAGAAGCAGACTCCCTGGCACTCCAGGATCATGACATGAGCTGAAGGCAGTCGCTTAACCAACTGAGCCACTAAGGCGCCTGGGTACACACATTTTTGATATTCTATGAGAGGTACATGTAAATCACTTCTGCTACATATCAAAGAATGGTGGTTATCTCTGGGGAAAACACTTGTGCAGTTAATTGGGTTGTGGGCTGAACTAGCCACTTTTCCTATGGAACACTATATTTTATTTGGTAGAGAGACCATGGTAGCTCATGGTAGTTAATTTGGGTACAAATTTTCTCAAAAATGAACAAAGCAAGGCTGACTCTTCAAGGAAAATAACTGACAATATTTGTTGTCAATAATTAAAATTCGAGTTTTAAAGTAATATCCAGAATTCTGGAAGACATATCCACCAGCATGAGTTGGAAGCTTACTAATACTTCAAGACTTTTTTATGGACTGTGAACTCACAGATGTGTGTGATTTTTTTTAAAGTTACTGTATGCTAACAACTGTAAATGATTAATGCATGATGTTGTAAAATCATATGTGAGTAAAAGATCCATTCAAAATGCAAGATATACCAATGGATTTTAGTGTAACAGAATATAAAAAGTTGATTGATAATATTCCAGATTTCACATTGCAACTAATCTTTAAGAAATTACTACTAGTTGATTTTGAATAAGATCGTGGAAGAATATCCATAATTCTCTGAAAGGTTATTAGGATAAATCTCCCTTTTCTATCTACATATCGGTGTGAGGCCGGATTTTCTTATATACTTCAACTAAAATAACATATTCCAACAGATTAAACAAAGATGTAAATATGAGAATCTAGCTTTCTTCTGTTAATTCAGATATTAAAGAGATTCACATTTAAAAGTGAAAAAAAAGGGGTGCCTGGGTGGCTCAGTGGGTTAAAGCCTCTGCCTTTGGCTCAGGTCATGATCTCAGGGTCTTGGGATTGAGCTCTGCATTAGGCTCTCTGCTCAGCGGGGAGCCTGCTTTCTCCTCTCTCTGCCTGCCTCTCTGCCTACTTGCGATCTCTCTCTCTCTCTGTCAAATAAAAAAAAAGAATAAATAAATAAAAGTGAAAAAAAATGCCATCCTTCTCACTAAATTGTGTTTGGCTTTAAAACAATTATTTTATAAAGATGTGTTTAATTTTCAATGAATTAAATATTGATAGGTATAACACACATACCAAAAGGTCTTTGGGATTTCTAGTTTTTAAGAGTTTAAAGAGTCCAGAACTAAAATGTTTGTAAACTTCTGTTCTTGGAGGAAAAAGAAAAAAAAAACCTGCAAGAGAGAAGAGTTTACCTGCTCTTAAAGACTGTTAGAGGGAAGACATTCATGTGGGATGTCAACGAAATGAAGGTAATAACATGGCACAGCAGGACGGCGGATCAAGGCCAGCCAGCAAAATGGATTAGATTGTCTACGTTTTATTTTAGTTTAGTAAGGAAACTTTTCCTAAAGTGATTTTTAAAGCAATAGTACTAGCTTGTTCTCTCTCTCAAGACATTTTGTTTTTATAAAATTACAGCCTGGAAAACACACTATGTGTTTAGTCTGAGTAGGTAGCCTGAGTTGTTTGTTAAATACCAGATTTCAGATTTGTGGCTGTTCCTCAAAAATAACTACACGACACCGGCAATTAAATTTATGTATCATTTTGATTATTTATACCCTAGCGAATCAAAGGAGGTAAATAGTGGTCTGCAGCTGAGCACTTCCATCAGCATTTCTTCAGCAAGCCTTTTAGATTCCCTCCATTATGGGGCTGGATACAACACACAATCTTCCCATTAAACAGTCTGGAGGAAACGGTCATCCATGCTACTCCCATCCCAACATCTGTCCCTTTTTGCAGTTGAGTGTCGCTGCATTGCAAACATCCCCTTTGAAGCATGAAGGGTAGGCATGGTTTAGTCTCAACTCTTATCACATTGTTCTGTCTTTTTACTTAAGATATTGTTGATCATTCAGCATGAGGGTTTCTTCAGCCCTGCATCTCAAAGTTGCATGGTGTCAGATGCAAACAATATTGCAGTGATTGCATAAGCAGTCGATGGCATGGTAGGGAGATTACTGAATAGGTGGGCTCTCTCTCTTTCACTGGTGCTCCTGCGCCAGCTGTTTTGACTTTTCTTTATGTGACAAACACGTCTTTAATTCAATTCTGCTGAATAAACAGGATGGGTAACTTCTAACTTGCCTCAGAACATAATCTTCAGTGACAAGGAACTGTGCATTAGATGGATGTGAACTAAATCACTTCTTAGGTTCCTTCCCACATTTTACATTTGGTGCCTCCTAGATTAATCTGCCCATTAAATGAAAAATAGCTAAATGATGGTGGAGGGGAACATTTAAAATAACTGGGAGGGACTATATTTGGTCAGAGCCTCCTCATTTGAATGGCTGAAGTGGGGGGAGCTCAGCTTCTCCAGTATTAGAGCACTGATGAACATCCACCTCATGATATTGCCGCATAACAAACTTAAATCACACCACTGCTTGTCACATCTAAAAGTGAAAAAGTAAACTGCATGTTGAAGCAGACTGTGGGAAAAATCAGGTATCTTGGAGAATCTCTGAGTAATTTGGTTTGAATTAAAGGAGATAATCAAGTGGGGCTTGGAAACTGCAAATCAAACCAAGAAATAATTTAGGTTTAAGGAAGGAGTTAGATTGCACATATAAAAATTGTATTTTTAAATCTGTCTCTAGATCTTTGTCATCAATAATAGTAAAAGCTTCTTTGATATATTGAAAAAAACATGTTTAATATCATTGGAAATTCGGTACAATTAGGGAAAGCTGACTGGTGCTCTATGTTGAGAAAGATTTTGAGGCTGAGTTTGGATCAGAGGGAAAGAATATCATGTCTGAACAATGTAATAATAAATAATAGTAATAATTATAGTTAATTTTCCCTTTAGTTTGTGCTGAGTATTATTATACCTATTTTATTCATGAACTGAAGGTAGACAGGTTAAATAACTTGCCAATAATACATGGCAGAGTTGGGACTCAAATAATAAATTCCTCTGAAAGACTACTAGTCACTGTGATACTGTGGATAAATTATGATTTCTTAGGACCTTCATTTTCTCATTTCTAAGAAATTTTGGACTGAACTACTTTCTAAATTCCCTTTCAAGTCAAATGTACTTTTGTCTCTGAATAGTCCACTCAAAAGCCTCATACTCTGGCAATCTTGGCCTCCTTTCTATCCCTGGAATATTTATCATCATTTGGTCATTCAGTGCTATGCTGGGAATTGTACCGCTGGTTATATTATCCTTTTATGTG
Organism: Ailurus styani; assembly: GCA_002007465.1. NCBI lineage: Eukaryota > Metazoa > Chordata > Mammalia > Carnivora > Ailuridae > Ailurus > Ailurus styani. Next base: position 553,897 of record LNAC01000242.1, on the reverse strand, counting down.
TTTAGATCTTGTTTCTCCACATACATAGGAAATGCTCTGAGAAGAAGGATTCTTCCATGTCTCCCCCACAGTGATTAGCACAGTATCTTGCTTAAAGTTAATAAATATTGGTGGATTTTTTTACATGACCCAGACCACCATGTTGTACTATATTTTAATAGGTCGAACGTAGTATTTGCCACAGGTCGAGGGGCAATCATATGGTCATTTCTGAGTCAGTGTTACCTAGAGTTAGTGATCTAGAATTGAAGGTGCACTCTATCCCACAGCCAATGCTCCCTGCCCTTCTGACTGTTATGAATGCCTGTTTATCTTCTTGCCTTCATCAACAGCAACTATTTATTTAGCAGCCTGACTTAAGACATTCCGAATATATACTCAATGAAGGCTTTCTTTCACTATTATTTTTCTGTGGAGGGTAAAATGCTGTCTTGTTTTTCCAGGTCTCCTCCTAAGTGTGATGATTTAGATGTTCCTGCTGTTAACTGGCCGCTTTTCCATTTCCTTCTAGCATTGAGTGCCCCAGACTTCTCCACAGAAGCCACTAATGAGCTCTTGCCTTTCAGGCCCCCGACTCATTAATAACATAGAATTTCAGCAATGCCCCATGTTCTGGACCCTATCCTTTTCCTTTCCATTAGAAAACAAACAAACAAAGGAAAACTTTTATTTGCTACAGTCACTAACCCAGCCTCCTCTGCTTAAAATCCCGAAACTAAGTTTATGCAAGAAGCTTGGATCCAGCTTTTCATTTGGGTTAAAAGCTTACAGATTTGACAACAACTTTCAAAATGAGTATGCCTTCACCATTCTTTTTTCTGTTTTTCTCTACCCACGTTGTCTTTTTCAATGGTACTTCATGCTTCTAAGTGTGCTTCTTCCTTCTTCCTAATTAATACTGACCAAGTTCCCAAGTATATGGGGAACAATTCTAGGGACTGTGTGGATGGAACATAGAAATGAAAATGTTCCTGCCCCATCCCTTCTGCTTGACTTCTGGCTCTAAATGATGCCATTCATTCTACCCGCCTGCTGGCCCCTTACACAACTTTCTCTCATTCAGACAGTGCCAAACAAGCATCAATGCCCTTTTGTCCTTGCTTCCCTTATAGCTTTGCAGCAGCACAGAGCACAACAGAACTGTCAGCAGCACAAATACCATTCCTGTCAAACCTGCTCTTCCTCCTGTCCTCTGATGAACCAGCAGTCTTTACAGCTGTGTCTTCCCAGAGTGGATTTGTGCATATGAGGCGTGGCCTTTCTCCTCCCAAGTTCTTTCCCAGTGCTTCTTAGAGAGGTTAAGCCAAATAGAGAGCCATGCCTGTGCCTCTCAGTGCATAATCCCCCTTGTTGGTCTCTTTGCCTGCAGGTTCTTGCATACCACACTTCAGTGGAAACTGTGGTATAGTTTTGGTGCCTTCTTGATTTTTTTTCCTGCCTCTGTCCCAGGGTTTACAAATTTCTGTACCTCAAAAATGCATAGAGGTAATTTCAAAGGAAAATAAATATATTTCTGCGTCCTTGAAGCATGCATAAGTCATCATTCCCATGTTCATAAACACATGTTGAGTCTGCCTTCCTGCTCTTGCCCAGACATGGATGATGTTTTATTTTCCCTTCTTTGAAAAATTCTAAGTTTCATCTCTTGTGAAATTGTCTTGGACTTCATTTCAGATTCAAGTCCAACGTGTGTGAAGTCATACAGATGAATGAGATCTGTTCCCAGAATCTGTGAGGTAACAGCAAGCTTTTCCCAGCCTTCCCGGACATCTCCCCATCTGGTCAACTATGGGAAATTATAAGTGGTAGCTTTTCATATCATTATATTAATTATGCAGAGTGGGAGCATTTGTAAGCTTTCTGTAAAAAGACAGAAAATCTACAGATTACAATTCTTTTATATTTGTGAAGTACTCATCACTGCTCTACATGCAGTTGTAGATTTTTTTTTGCTTCTAAATGTTCCACTCCTGAATTTTGAAAACTTAGATGTTTGAATTAATCTAGAATTCACTAATGGATTTTAGTCCTTATCTGAGACTTCAGATCTAACTTTCTCTTTTTTTATCACCGAAGCATGTTCAGAAATGGTTTCCTTGCCTTTATTTTTCTAAATTGTTATAGAAAGTTCATTCCATTTTGCTGAACACAATACTCTTCAAAATTTCACAGTATAAACATACAACTTACTTATCTCTTAGGTATTATCTAATATACCATGGAAAGATGAGAGCTTTGCCCAAGGCCTCACCCTCCATGAACTTTTGTGAATTTACTTGCTGGATCCTCTGGTATTTCCATTCCCATCTCTAATCACTTTATCTGCATTCCCAACTCAACATCTGTGCTAGGGATAAGGAGGTAACTAAGAAATGGCTCTGCACCAGTGAAACCCAGGTAAGGTAGAGAGGGAAGACATAGGAAGAGGTGACACACATACACTTAATTACAATATAATGTGCCCAATTCTATAAAAGGAAACAAATCAATTTTTGTGGGGCACCCTCCATGAGAAAGTTTTTAACTCTGGTGGGGGGGCGTCTATTGGGAAAAAAGGCTTCACAATGGACTTTTGAGTTGGTTTTGAAGAATGGATAGCAGTGTACCACAACCTGGAGAGAAGGGAGTTCAGACAGGGAAGTTAATGCTTTCGAATGCTTAGTGGCCCTAAATAGGCCAGGGTGATTTGAAGAAGGTAAGAAAACTGATATAGTTGGAGTATAAGGTATATGACCAGAGAATCTACAATATTTGACTACCTTCCCTTCATTATGTAAATAATTATATTCTGCTTTACTGAATTTATAGGCACAGATTGAAGATGGGTAAGAATGAATATACCTACTGTCTTTGTCATTCTTTTGCTTAGTACCAACACTCAAAATATTTAAGAAGTCAGTTAACTGATATTCCCCTTCTCAAACCGGTTAATTTCCTAGAGCTCTGTATCTTGATGTAGATAATCCCAGGCCTTCCTCTTAATTATCAGTTCAGTGGCTGAGTAATCAGACCATCCGTGTCTCCCTTACTTGTATCATCTCCCTCCTTCACTGTCAGGAGCTGCCAGTTTCCAGATAGAACTGTTGTGTGTCAGCTTTGAATACCAATTTAGAGATCCAAAATTAATTTTACTCCCAAAAAAGGTAAGGTACTTCTAGCAAAAACTGGCTGTTGGTACTGACATGTATTATATATTTTCCCACTTTACTGAAGGAGTACACTTTTACAAGTCACCTAATCAGTCACTGAGTGAGTGACCATGAGATGGGGCCCACAAGAGAAGTCTCCTGTGGCTTTTAACAGGTCTTTTCAGGATTTATCTGGGATCTTAACAGATAATGAGACACCAAATTACCTATAGGCAATGCAAAATCATACTTCTTCCTCTGGCAAAGTAGAAACTAAACGTTCAGTTTGTGCATTTTGGTTTGTGTTTATTCCTCGCCTGACATTTCAAAAAGTGTAAGAATTGCTAGGGTATAAATTGTATTAGAGGCATTACAATCAGAGAGAAGGGGAGGTGACAAAGAAAAACAGAAAAAGGATGTGAGGAAGAGGAAAGAGTAGGAAAGAGATGGAGCGAAGGCAGGATTGGTGTGCTCTTTGTGTGAGTCTAGACACAGGTGGCATATGATTTAATATCAAATGTCAGTAGCTGGGAGATGACAGAACATATAGAGGTAGACAGCCAGGGAGGAATGGAGTGGAAATCCTTTTTGCTGAAAGCTGTGTGTAGCACTTGTGCAAATTTCCCTTGGGATTGTAGCCTTCTCTTTCATGAACTTCTCACTCCTGTTATTTCTAGTTCTGGACCATCTGATCAGAGACTACTGGAATTTCCAGCTCTCTAGGCACTAATTTTAGGGGCTGAAACAGCAACCCCTCTGCAGCTTCTACCACAACTGCCACTGCCCTGCTGGGCTGTGGGGTTGTGCCAGCCCAGGCACTCTTGCCCAGGAAATGGAAGGTGGCATTTAAGTGGCACTTAAGATTCTCCTAACCAATCCTAAAGACTCTGAATCAGGCCAATTCTAAATTAAGCTTTCTTGGGTAAATGAATAAGGACCCAAGAAACCTCAGAGTGGAAAAAAAGAGATATAAAAAAAAGAGATAACCCAGTTTTGACAGGTATTAACACGATTCTATGTTTCTATGGCTTATTTTTATGCTCCAGATATTTTAGTGTTGAAGTTTTAAAATGTAACTTAATCAAATCTCAATAGTTAAAATACCCAATGGTATCACAGACTTTGAAGAGCTTTTTTTTTTAAACTTACAAGGAAACTGAGGCTCAGGAAAAGCAAGTGCTTTGATCAAAGTCTCATAGCTAGTGAAGAATGAAAAAACAAACCTGGTATAGAATAGAATGTGCTGTTCTTCAAGATATGTGCTTTTCTAGGATATGCAAAAAAGGACAGAAAAATAGGTTTATTTGTATATCACAGTATTTTTTAAGTCTTTCATAAAGTAATTTTGGAGTGACTACCTGCCATTTTTTATATTGCTCATCTAAAGGGTGATTGCCTGGTGTCTCCCAATAACATTACCCAGAACCAGTGCTACGAAGAAAAGCTGGTAGATGTCTATGGCTCAGATGCTCTGTCTTGACCTCAGAACAATTACTTTCCCTGAACAAAATGCACACTAAGTGATGCCAGTGCCTACCGTTCTGGAAAAGGACAGTGTTTGCCTTAGGATTCATACCCAGATTTCCACAGAGTACTCTGAGACACAGCACTGGGTCACTGGGCTGAAGCTCTGTGCTGAAGCCAAGTGGTGTTTAAACCACCAGACTGAGAGCTTGTGCACCACGGATCATACCCATCTTCTCAAATGTAACTCAACTGTGGTTTGAGATTTGTCTGTGTGGGGTACTGGAAAGAACGCTGGTTTGGGTTGGCCACACCAAATTCTTGTCCTTGCTTGGCCTCTAATCAGGTGGCCCAGAGTAAATTCTGTGAGCTCCCAGAGCATTCTTCACTCATCTATAAAGTATTCTGTCTAGTCTATATATAAAGAGTTGTTCCAACTGGCAAGTAAGGTAACAGCAATGAGGAGTATTTGTAAATGTAATGGGTTAAAGAAATATAGATTGCTATCAATGTTTATAATTCCTAATATTTGAATAATTTTTAACAGTTAAGCCTTTGTTTGACTGTATGTGGCCAAATGTCTCCTAACAGGCCTTATATGCTGAAATACAACTAAGGATTACAGCCAAAGTCTCTTGACAAACATGATGCTGCAGAGGAAGATATTCTGGTTTGTTCTGTACCTTTCAGATTAAATATACTAAATACTGCGCCTTGGCATAATCAGACTGGGGAAGATATATCAATAAACTGAGGCCTCCTGGGATGTGTTCACATTCTGTGCATTATTGTTTCAAAAAGTCTTTTTGCTTTTGGACTCGTTCTCTATACTAGATCTTTATTTCTCAGCAAGCTCCATAACACCAATTTCAAAATTATAACTGAAAAAAATATTTCCTTCTTCTGGATCTTTTTTTTTCTCCCAATAATTTTGCTCCATTATGTTCTGTCAAGTGTTACTAATAAACTTAGTCATTCATTCAACTAATATATATTAAAACCTATTGTGTACAATTACTACTCAGAGGATAGATTAATGAACAAAACAGACAAAATGCCCTGTCATCATCATCATGTTTTGTATTTACATGGTATTTCTACATAACTCAATTTGTATTGTAGAATCTTCTAATGCATTTAAGTGACTAACCTCTGATAGTCAATACTGTCCTACTTGTCCAATTCTGTCCTACTCGTCCACCTCCATTTCCTGGGGTTCTAGCTCTACTCTGCCACTCTTCTCTGCCCAAAATCAGCTTTTTAACATTATCAAAGTAAAAGCTATTAGATAATCCATGTTTAGATGTAAGCCAAAGATGAGCAGTTCCAAGATTCAAGTTCCTCTGAATATTGTACTAATCCTCAGAACGTATTTAAAGCCTTAATCCTCCTACATCACTTAGCATTGCTGCAAAAAGTTTATAGAATTTGATAAAGAGTCCATTGTGCATTCCAGTTACCTAACATTAGTTGGGCCCTTACTGAGCAGAACAAAAACCATATTTGTCTTTGTTGAAATGTAATGGTCTCTCTACCCATCTTAGTTGAAACTTTTAGTCTTTAGGACACACTTCTGTTCTCAGTCCAATCCAATATTTGCTCTCAGTCGATGGCTTCTCCTCCCACCACTCCTCATCCCCTGTCTAGTCTTACTCTTTTGCAAACCTTTTGCCACACTGCACATACCTGGAAGAACATCTTTGAACCCCAAGCCCAATTGTGGCAATCTCCTCTCTTAATGACTCCTCATTAGTCTTACGATAAAACAGTTGAAACTCCTTAACTCAGTTCACATAGTCCTACACAATCTGACCTCTAATAATGTCCTGTATCTCCACTCTATATTATCATCATGTCTTTTCATGCCTCAGCATCTGTGAACATATTTTCTTCTTCCTGGATTACTTTGCTCTCTCTTCTATCAACACAATATTCAAATCATTCTAATTTATCCTCCATTGTCTGGCTTGGACATCTCTTTCTCCAATCAACAGCAGCAATGATGTACCACTAACACTTCCCTGGACCTTTCTGTGGGCTCTCATAAGTATGGGGGAGGTCCATACTTCCCCTACTTTTACCCTCACCTATCACATTGTATTCTAACTACCTGGTTATTGGTCTATTTTATCATCTAAAATATAAATTGTGAAGTTAGGAACCTCACCTATTGTATTCTCTGTTATGATTCTAGTATTCAGTTCAGTCCCTGGCTCTTAATAGATGCTCAATAGTTATTTATAGAATAAGGGAATGTGATTTAGTTTCTATATACACTGTTCCCTTTAAGACTATCTTTAAACTCTTAATTGATGACCTATCCAATGCTTATTCTCTTCCACTTCTATCCAGTAATTCTGGTGCTGTTAATGATTCCTTTAAAAGCTCTTTTTCTGCATTGATATAGATGAAGCTGCTCTCTCTGCTGTTGTGGATCCATCTTCCATAATAGATTCCTTTTGTTTTTTAAGTTCTCAGTATGGGCACAGCATTTGTTGCAAATTTCTTCTTAACTTTTTTCTCTTATATTATCTATTTTCATTTCTACAATAACCATCTGTGTTTAGATGTCTTCAAAATTCCTGGTCTAGTCCATAAAACCTTGAGCTCAAGCTCTTCTCCACTGGATGTCTCCACTGGGGTCCTCTTCTGGAACTTAACAGTTCTGAATGTGTGCTTCTCTTCTTTTGGTTCTAAACAGCTTTCTCTCAACATGGTCCCATATTTATCAACACTCCTAATAGCTCAAAATCATTTTAGATTTCTCTTTCTCCTTTTTATTGACATTAGATATACCATTTAGATCAATTAACTCTTTCTCTGATATGTTATTTGGTTCTTCAGTTACCTCCTATTCAAACTCCATCATTACAGTTCAAACCCCATGCTTTCTACCTAACTTACCTTCTTTAAATATCTCAAATCTACTACTGGTCTATGTACATTCTGTAGGCATTCTTATATTTGCATATTCTTTCTTTTGTCTTAGAACACCCTTCTCTTCCTGTTCTGCTAACCTGAGTTCTACCTTTCTTTAAAGGCTCAATACAGAACTATAGCTCATTATAAACATTTCCTAGTTGTGCCAATCTAAAGAATCTCCCCCATAAGAAAATACTTAATTTATTTACTATGTTTTGCAATTTAACATACATTGCAATGAAAATTTGCTTAAATATATGTATTTCCATTTTTTTCTCTGATCCAATTCAGGAACTGGGATTGAAAAGTGGATTAGAGTGATAATAGAAAGGGTCTTGAACAAGAAAAGGTGTAGAGTAACAAACCTGTATTTGAATCAGAACTACTTTAAGAAGGTTATTCTAGTGTCAGTGTCACTAGTGTCACTGACACTAGTGTCTAGTGTCAGTGTGCTCCATGTAAATGTGTGTGTGTAAGTGAGAGGAAAAGGTGAAAAGGAGGAAGGGGAAACTGAATGGAGAGGGAAAGACAGAGAGATGAGTTAGAAGTCTTGATAGTAGTCAACCTAAAGGTTATAGGAATTTGAATTAGAGACAGTGGACAAAGAGGATATAAAAGTGAATGATATAGAAGCAGAGTCAACAGATTTTAACAGCTGAGGTGTTAAGGGTAAGGGAGAGAAGGAATACTTATAAGTCAATCAACACTGAATATTCATTGAACACTCAGTGTGATACACACTCTAGGGTCATGCCAACAGAGCAGTAGAAACAGCAGGCACAGTCCTAATCCTCATGGAGTTCACATTCCCCTGAATAATACCAAAATTGCAACCTGAGTGATTGGAAGATGATGAGGCCATTAATATAAAAAGTAAATACAGAAATAGGAAGTTTCAGAGAAAGATTAATATATTTAGTTTTGTACGTAATTATTGTGTTCACTCTGTGACACACACAGTGCTTACATTTTAACCATTGTGCATGTCCTAACTAATCCATGTTACAATCTTGTGAATTAGGTATTATTATTATCTCCAATAATAATTAGATGCTACAAGATCATCTCTCTATGTCACCAATAATAATAAATAATCTCAATGTCTGTTTGTCTTTCCTCATAGTTCTATAATTATTTCTGTTGTTCTTTGGAAAAGTTCTCACACTATAGAGTTCCAAATGGGGTATGGATATTTTTTGAAGGAATACTTCCTGTTTCCTAATTAATCATCCTTTTAACAAATTTACTGAGCTCACACTGTGTACCCAGGCTGTAATATATGCTAGGACTATAAAGGTGAGTAAGTATAAGTTCCTTGCTTTCAAGGAACTTATAGCCAGAGGGAAAGTAGACTAATAAATCAACAAGTATCTTGTAGCATCTAATTATTATTGAATGCTTTTGTTATATAAGTATCAAATTTGAACGGTAAGCTTCATGAGAGAGTGGTAAAATTCTGTTTTGTTTATATTGAACTCCCTAGCACTTGGCATATGTTAGGAGTAAATAAACATTTATTGAATTTTATTGAGTGAGAACAGTAGCAGGCACTCAAATTAGATGGAATATACCCTGCTAATATTGACAAAAATTAAAATGTGTTTCTAAAAAATGCTTTGTATTGATTTTTTTGGAGGTCTTTGTGTTATCTTTTAATCTTTGTATGCATGTTGCCAGTGCCTCCCACCATTTTTGTCTTTGTTTTATGTAGTTAAACCTTTTAGTTTTCCTTTTATTGTTCCTGTGTTTCACATTATGTGTATGAAGGCTTTCCCACAGTATGATTGGAAAACATTCTTCTACATTTTAGTTTTATTTATCTATTTTAAGATCTTTAATCTATCTGGAATTTATATTTGTATACAATATATTTTGATTTAATGATTAATGCATACTCTGTTGTATATTACTTTGTACCTTTATAGTTTTCAGTTTTACCCTGGCTTGATTGTAAAAGACAGAGGATATGTATTCAAAGGATCTTATTTATATAAAATCATCCTAGAATAGGCGAAACTTTCAACTGGACTGCTGCATTCATCATCTCTCCCCTGGATTCTTGTGATAGATTTCTTTTTAGTCTTCTCATAATCTTGTCTGCCCCACTCCCTTCTCCACCTAGCAATCATTAGGGTATTTTTAAAATACTAGAACAAAATCTCTACACCACCAGATGATATTTGTGTCTGTGTCATTGATTACTGTATTCCTAATGCCAGAACAGTGCCTCGCACACAGTAGGTCCTTAATAAATACATGTTGATGCAAAACACAACTAGAATCATGCTGCTTCCCTGAGCAGTTCCCATTTCCACAATAAAATTCAAACTTCTCTTAATACAAAGTTCTCTCTCTCCCTCTGCCCAGTTTAAGAACCTTCTTGTTTAGTAGACAAGAGCTTAAATATGACCGTGTCAGGGAAAGTCTTTCCTGACTTCATTATGAGAGTACAGATACCTTAAGTTCTTTGTTGTTTTGTTTTGTTTTAGATCACATAACTTTGTCATTAACAATTTTTTAGAGCTTTGTTAGTTTTATTTTTATTTTCTTTCTTTGACCAGAATGTAAGCTCTATGAAGGTCTGCACTTTGCCTATGTTTTTCTCTGATGTGACTTTTGTACCCATGATGTTTGGCACCCATAATTTGTTAAAAAAATTTTAAGACTTATTTTTATAGCAACCCTTATAATGCCAGTGCTGAGTTTCTAATTAATTAGCTTGAAAATGTTAAGAAAGTAACTCATTGGTTAAAGAGAAATTAACCATGACATATTTGATGTCTTTAACTTTATTCATGTTTGAATATAAAAAAATCCAGCAATATCAACAAAAGAAATTACTCTCAAGCAGATCTGATTACCTGGTCATTTTATTCAAAGTGCTTGAGTATTAATAGATGAATTTATATAAAGAGACCTAATTGTCCCAATGAGCATTCACTGGGAAAGACATTATAAAAAGTTGATGTTACCTGTTAACTCCATAAGTAATATTTAAGTATGTGTTGATGCTAAGAACAGTGTTATTTGGGGGTACAAAAAGGTCTTATTGAAACTGTAAAGTGAAAACATCTGGACAACTGAGAGGAACAATCAGAAAAAAACAAAGAAGTGTATAAGCACTAGACTGAATATTATTTTAAAACATAAAAAATAATACAGCAGAGGAGAATTAAAGAAATGTACAAAAACAAGAGGATAGAAGAATATGAAAACAAATAGAAAATTAAAAAAATATATATATATATACACAAAGGCAGAGGAAGTAAAAACTCATGTAAAATCATAACTATCCCAGAAACTGAAAATAATAATAATGTGTTAAAAAGAACACAATAACCAAATCATATAAGATTGTGATGACTGACTGGTAGCAATGTTTACTTTTCTTCTACTTTATAATATGTGTCAGCCTTTAATAATTTTTAAATGCTGTTTTCTTTACCTGAATTAAAAATCAAGCAAGCCTAGAAAAAGGAAAATAAATAACTTTCTTCTTTTTCCGGAAAGGCCTTTGCCTTTATTTAGTCTTCTGCTATCAGAAGGTAAAAATTCAAATATCTAAGCCAAAATTGAAAGCATTAATGGGAAACTAAAAATTGTTTCATTCAACTAACACATATTTAATGAGCATTCCCTGTGAGTTCTGTGTTTTGAGATTGTAGAAATAAGTATAGGACTCTGTCAAGTAAATCTAATTAAGGAATTAAGAAATAATTACATGTCTTAATTCATGGAAAAGCCATATTATATCTACATTCAATTCATTTGCTGATTTGTCAGTACACAGAATTTTTACAAAGATGAGTAAGGCATTGTATCACCACTTGTAAAACAAAATGGCTCCCAGATTTGAGCAGCTGGTTGGAGTTTAGGATTTGAATTCCAGATTTACTTCCCTTAGTTTAGAATGTATAGATATGCTTCACTTTCTTCATCTATGAGACGGAGATAACATCTACTTTACAGAATACGATACAAGACATTTACTGCTCACTAAATATTCATATACTTCTTCACATTTCCAAGCTCCTTTGGAGTTATGTCTAGACAGATGACTTCATCATGGCCAATGGGCTATGAAAAAAAGTGATGTATGTCAGTTTGGGTCCAAAGAATTTTCTTGCTGTGGTGCAATCTTTACCTGTCCTCTGTTGAAGTGTCCTGGAAGCAGAGGATGACCACCCTGGAAAGTTATCCGACCTATACTGGATCAGAATAAACTTGTATGTTGTTAACTGGGCTGAGATATCTGGGTTTATTTGTCTTAATTCCAGAACCTGTGCTGACCAATGAACAGGACTATTGTGAGGCTCATGTGAGATGATGCATGTAAACTTAGTATAGTGCCTGGCACAGCAAGCAATAAGTGAAAGTCATTATTGTTATAAACTTTTCTAAATAAAATTAGCTATTAAAAGCTTTTACTGGGTTTTTTTTGTAACATTAATGATTCAATATTGGGGGGAAAAAACCCTCCAGAATGTGTTGGCAGAATGTTTCCAAAGCTACTTCAATGCCTTCAGTTCCTTTAATTCTTTTTTCCTAATTGAATACACTTGATCTTTTGTTACAGGAGCTCCTACTCATTGAACTTGTACTTTCTGTAAACACAGTATATGTTTTTGGTCAGAGGTCTCTAAGGTTTTTATTTATGGATAATTCATTGCCCCAAACCAATAGTAAAAACTAGTGATCTTTCAAACATGGAAACACCCTGTAATTTTCTCTGGCATTGCAACAACTTTGATGTTCATCTTTCTCTTTTCTGGCTAAACCTATATACACTTAAGTACAGGATCACATTAAGAAAATGCTCAGACCACATGTAAACAACCTGTGGCTAGACAATTCCTGAACCCTATGCTATGTCCAATTTTCAAAGGATGTAAGCTTCTGTGTTGTTTTCTCTACCATATATTTTTCCACAAAAGTCCTACTTACTACTTTATCATGAACCAATGTATTTGGGCATAAGTCTAGACATGCTGTGATTTTAAAGAAGTCTATTCCTTCCTGCCTACCCCACCCTTTTGTCCTCTGAAGAGGGGTTTGGATATCTCATGCCCTGGGACATAGCTCTGTGGGTATGTCTACCCAGTGCATCCTGATTAAAAAGACTTGGGGAAAAGATCTGGAAGGAAGTGCTAAGAAATTAGAAATAAAATGTAATCATCTGCAGATGAAAATAAGATGACCATAATAAGAAAAGAAAAGGGCAAAGGGGATTGAGTTAAGTTCAGTCAACTGGTGACAAGTTTTATTTTTCAAAAAAATAAATTTACCACTTTAAAGGAAAGAAAAAAAAAAGAAACTTTCTGTCAATTTATCTGATAAATCAGATGATTCCATAACATTCAAGTATATCAGTTGGTGGAAAACAAACCCGGAACTTCTGTTCATTTAGTCAGTGGATTTTATACACTAAATCAGGAACCTGTTTCTCTCAGCTTTTCCTTCATCTCCTTTCCCTTAGTAGTTAAGATATGACTCACCAGGATTGATTATACAGCTGACAAAAACAACCATGAGAAGGCAGGATGAGTGGTGAGAGGTGGGGGTGAACAGCACTCATTTAAATATGGTAGAAACATCCCCATTTATAACTCCTCTGAAGGAGAGTTCTTCTAAGCATGTTTCAGAGCTCAGGGGTAGGAAACTGAGCCTCTATAACAAGCCCCCCATGGAATATTTTGTCAGAATGGGCAGGGCCATAGGATATAAAGTAGACAGGCCCCGGCCGCTGCACATTGTGGCCAGAAACTTGAGTGTAGAAGTCAATGCTGTATTTTATGGAAGGACATAAGCACAAGGTTGGGGAGGAGGTTTGAATGCAGTGAACTATGGCATTGCGAAACAGGCTGGCAGAATGGTTGAAACAAACAAAATGAAGTTTAACAGGAATAAATATAATACAGTCTTTTAATTTAAAATGTAAAAGACTCAGTCTTTTAATTTAAAATAAATATGCTCTTTAACCCAGTAATTTCTAGCTATACTTTCACATGTGTTCAAAGACACATACATACAAACTCATGATCTTTGCAGCCTTTTGTGTAATTGCACACCAAAGACACAAGTAATAGCCTTCAGTAAGAGCTTGATTAAACAGCTTATGCTATGTGACTCAACGGAAACTTGTAGTGGATTAAAAATACATCTATATATGCTGATATGAAATAATGCAGTATGGGTAATCTAAGTGTATTGTTAGATGAGAAAAGCATCCTGTAATGCTAACCATACAGTATTCTCTAATACTAAAGAAAAGATAGGGAAAATTGAGTCTGTAGGGGTAGCTGGGAATGCACTGTTGGGAAAGAAAAGGCATTCTAAGCAGTGAAGATGGAATGTGCAATTAACATAGGTATGAAAGAGCGTAGATATTCAGGAAATAGTGAGTAGTCCATCTAGGATACATACCAAATCACCTAGTTGCTAATTTTAAATTATCGTTTCCTCCTCTTGAACACGGTCATGAATGCCAGTGTAAATGTGTTTGATAACTGAAAAAGAAAACAATTCCTGGTTACTTAAAGTAATACCAACAATATTAGAAATGATTCAAACACACACATGGGCAGGGCCTGATCACATAGACAACACCCTGGCTTTCAATAATAGAAGCCATCCGCTCCTCCCAAAGTAGAGATATGAAGCCTTTTGGTTATGGTGCGAAATCAAGTTTAACCATCTCCCATAGCAACAAGGGAATCAACGCCAGCCTTCTAAGTAAACAGGTACCTATACTGCTTAAGTACCTATACCACCTATGGGCAAAGAAGGCAAACATTTACTTGCCATACTGGTAAATATGATAATTTAAGTTTCCTCCTGTAAAATTTTGAGTTAATTTTGGGGGTATTATTCACTAGTATGTGTGTATTAACTTGTAGCTTTACACTGTATTACTATATTTATCCTAATTTGCAGACCCAAATTCTACAGTAGATTTGCTTAGATAAAGTCTATTTTAGAATCATGGTCTCAACCTCATAAGTCTTGTGGTTAAGCCATGATGGTACCACAGTTAGTGCTGGATATCACATCATGGACCAGAGCATAAAGTGGGCAAAATTTCTCCTTTGTGTCCTCCCAGTCTTTTCATGCAGGATCCCATCTTAATGCTTCTCTTCTCCTAGTGACCAAAGCATTCTATTCATATATTACTTTCTGAATCTAACTCTCTGAAAGTCACCATGGAAACCAGATATACATTGGTCAAAGTTGCTCTGAAACAGAACAGAAGATGTCCCAGTGGAAAGGACTTTTTCCCTTTTTAGCAACTGTTTCTCTAATTCATTCTTAAGATGTTTGTAGACATAAGTAAATGGGGTATGATGATAAATGTAATTTCTACTTTTTTGCAAAGGACTCTTGACTTTTGGTTTTCTTACTCCACAGTATCTTGAAGCTCTTCCCAAGCCACTTATATGTGGCTGCTTATTGATGAATGTGTCACTTCATTTTTATTCTGGAAAAATTCTGGCTGGGTGAGGACTCTAAGAATTTCTGATAGCATTATTTGTGATTATTTTAATAAACTTTTTTTTTCAGTTGGCTTTGTGGCCTTAGGATGCTCTCTCTCCTTCAGTATAATCAGTTATGAAATACAAATGTCAGACTAGGTTTTCTCTAATGTACCATTGGGCTTTAAAGCTCTATAATCCTATGATTCTTATTTCTGTAAGCCAGCTAATGATATTTTGGTGACTTGGAAGTTGGTCTCCACAGTCATACTCCCTGCCTATTTGGCATGAGCTGCCTGTTTACCCTGTACTCCGTAGACCTCCTTCTCACACAGGAATCTCTTTGATCTCAAAGACAGCTCTATAAGGTGCAGAGCAAAACAAATACCAGGCTATTTCCCTCCACGGTGCTCATGGCAGTATGAGTTGTCCAAGGGAATAAGAAAGCTTGAAAACAACTGATAGTAGTATCCTTGAAGCAATATTTGCAAGTGCCAAGTTAATTTCTATCAACACAAACAAATATGTTATTTCAGGGAAGTTTCCCCAAACATAAAAGGAATAGAATGAATGACATTTAAAAATGGCTTTGATTATCCATTTTCATTAATATAACAACACCCTGGGGGCGGGGGGGGACAACTGCTTTTACCACTAACTATATTTTCTGGAACTTTGAGGAGATGATTTTTATGGCAGTCCTTTATTAAGCAGGCATATTAAATTATTCCTAGTACACATGTAATTCACCAATGAACTGACACACTTTAAAATATGCATTTTCTTAAAATTTAGGGATGAATCAGGCATGGATATACATAAATTAATTTGATAATGAACATGCAGAAGGAAGAAATATTTAATCAAAAATGACCCTGGTGCCTCACAAGTAAAACTAAGGGTATTTTAATATTAAAGGCCAGCAAAGCACTGAATATGCATTAAATTTAGAGCCTGGGGATGAACAAGAATCATCAGATCTGAGTTAAGATGTGTTGCTTTTTGAGGTGCCTGGGTGGCTTAGACAGTTAAGCTTTCTGACTCTTGATTTTGGCTCAGGTCATGATTTCAGGGTTGTGAGACTAAGCTCCGCATTGGGTGCCATGCTGGGCATGGAGCCTGTTTAAGATTCTCTCTCTCCCTCTCCCTCTGCCCCCACCTTTGCAAAAAAAATGGGTTGCTTTTTACGTGAGGTACTTCTATAATAGGAACAATTGATAACAAAGAATACTGAAGAATACTAAGCTAGAACACATACACATGTTTTATATTTAGGAGAGGTGACTCCATAATTGCATAGAACTCCATTTATATAGGTGTCCAATTCTTCACTTAGATATGACACATGAAAATGATGGATCCTATCCATCTTATGAAAAAACCAAAACAAATCCTAACCCCCAAAATACAAGAGTTTTTTTTCCTAATAACAAGAAAAAATGCTTTGGTGTTCTTGCCTCCTACTTTTATAGGTATTAAAAACACAGCCTTTGGGATTAGAAATATTTAACATACTTTCTGGATGACCTTGGGAAAATTATTTGGGAAAACTCTTCTAAATATCATTTATTTCTAAACTGGGATACATATATTTATTTCACAGAATTGTTGGGAGAATTAAATAATTTTTATTAAAGCATTTATTTTAGGGTCTGGCCCATAAATAAGTTATTACTTATTTTTATTTTGTTGTTACTACTTATTTTTCTGGACTTTATGAGTTCTCTGTGGCTGATGTACATGTATGGACATTTATCCCTGACTGTCCATAGGTATCTTTGGGTTCGAAAGGAGGTCTGGTACGAGGAAGTGGATGAAACAATTCTGAATCAGGCTGATTATATATGAGGACTGGTCATACGGTATATGGTTGCTGGAATTTGAGCTTGATTTAGCATTTTGACTGAGAAATGGACAAGTGGTAAGAGGAAAAAAGTTATTGCAGGGAGGGTAGAGGTGTTAAATATTCAGTGCTTCAAAAACACAATCTTCTGGCCTAACATGGCCTCAGAACTCAACAGAGCACACCAGTCAATTAGTGTTGGCCCAAGAGATAAACCTTGTTTGCCATCTGTTAGAATGATTAATGACACTTAAAATGTGTCCACGGGCCAGCAGCACCAACATCACCTGGGTATTTGTTAGAAATACAAATTCGCAGGCCTAACCCAAGGCCTACTTTTCTAGAGGTGAAGCTCAAGAATCTGTGTTTAACAAGACTTCCAGGTAGGTGACTCTGCTGCATGCCAAACTGTGAGAAGCCTACTTAGAAGTCCTGCTCATCAACGAATTGGGACTGGTTGGATGGCAAAATGGTGAAATGAACTTAAACTAATGCCATTCCAGGCACTGTTCAATGTGCTCTCATATGCTTATCCCTTCCAATAATCTTTTAATATAGATAGTTCTAGATAACTTAGATAGATAGTAGATATATAGGAAGAAAAGGAGAGAGAGGAAAGAAAGAAGAAAGGAAGAGGAGGAAGGAAGGGAGCGAGAGAGGCAGGTAGTAGGAGACAAAGAGGCAGGGAAGAAAAAAGGATAAAGAAAGAATGACAAAGAAAAGGAAAGAGGAAGGGAAGGGAAGGAAGAGAGAAGAGAAGGGTGGTAAGGAAAGGGAAAGAAACTAGATTTCTGACTAGTTATATAGCTTTCATGTAACTAGTAAGAGGCTGAGTTAGAACTTAATTCCAGTTTAATATTAAAGCCCAACTTTTTTTTTTCTCTTCCTTTCTGCCACACTAAGCAATATAGGTAAGAATCAAGCATTTCTATGGTGTCAACAAAATGTAATTGTTTGAGATAGAAAAAAAAAAAACTACCGGAGAAATCAGATCTCAGTTCACTGCTCTCTTCACAGAATATCATTTCTCACAAAATCATTAGGAATCAAAGTCATCCAATTCCTAAAATCTTGGAATAACTTTATCCACAATGAAAACCAGAGAGGCTGTGGGAATAAAAGCATTTGTCAATGCAGAATTTGGCCCTTAGAGGTAGAAAAGAAAGTTTTGGTGAGAACATCAGAATTGATAATAAAAATTCCCAGTCACTTTAAAAAATTTTAGCAGATTATGTGTTATGTTTTCTAAAATGACTTTCCAGATAAAATTTCAGGAAGGGATCTGAATAAAATGTTCTAGCAACTGTTTCTTTTTCTTCCATGTTTTCTTTTTGAATGCTTCTTTTTTTGGTCAAAAAGAATTTTTTCGTGCTTGACAAAATAAACAAAATGCAAACTAGACAAAGAATAAAGTACCTTAAAAATTAATGTATGCATATATTTTTTTTAGCTAATACAAACATATTCATAAAATCCAAAGTCTTCATGCTAGCTACTTTAGTTGGGACCTATGGAGGATCAGGTAGATAAGAAATATGAATACATTTGCACAAAGAAGTAGAACATGAAGATTACATGGATTCCTCAGGACTTGATGTCCAGCTGCTTATTGTCTGCAGCACTGTCACTGGTGGTCAAAAGCCAAAAGTGCTAGTGAGATCTGGTGGGCTGGTGTCTTGGCAAATGGCATATCTTCACTGTGTAGGATGAAGGCTGGTCTTTGGTTTTCTTTTCTGCAGGTATCTTTGAGATACCTGCAGTGATTATAGTATTTAAGGGCAAACTGAACAAGTCATGCATCACTTCATTTTTTTCTTTTTTTTAATTTTATTTTTATTCTTTGCCCAAGGGGTACAGGTCTGTGAATCATCAGGCTTACATCTTTCACAGCATTCACCATCACTTCTAAAAGGACAAATGGTTTGTTTCCCAGTTGACTGTCAGAAAATTCTGTGACCTTAGTCATAAGGATTTCTTTATCTGAACCATGGCATGGAAAAAGAATCACAAATTCTCTTTGTTCAATAATAGCTTTTCAGAACCTACTGATGAACTTTTCTGTGTGGTTTATTGAACCTCCAATTGGCCTCCAATTATTCTCAGTTTTGTCTTTTTGCTTTTCCTCCTGGTTGTAGTTGTTCTGTAGGTTATTGTGTCTCTATAGATTTTTTTAAAGTTTCCATGCCCCCACTCTCTGCTAAAAATATTTCAAAGCACGAAATACAGACAAAATATATAATACTTTTATAGCCAGTTTCTCTAATTCTCAAATTTCTATGCTAATTATTTCCATGAAGTTTTCCATAGTAAGTGACAGAATTCCTCAATTTATTTTTTTAAAGATCCTATTTATGTATCTATTTATTTGAGAGGTGGGGAGGTGCAGAGGGGGAGGGAGAGGGATAAGCAGAGTCCTCACTGAGCTCAGAGTTCCATGCCTGGCACTGAATCTCAGGACGCTGAGATGATGACCTAAGCCGAAATCAAAAGTCAGCTGCTTAACCAACTAAGTCACCCAGGTGCCCCTGGAATTCCTCAATTTATAATATAGTCTTTTATCAGCAATTGCACTGGTTGCCTTCATGTAGAGCTCAACAAATACTTTCAGGCAGTCCGTGTTTGTTGTTGCACCTTAAAATGGGAGCAGAGATTTCAACCTCCAGATGCTTTGAATTCTCTAGCCAGCTGAAGCTTGCAGATAAAGTACTCCAGTATCTCATTGTCCAGAAGACCCACACATTGTTCTCCTGATACAAATGAGTGATCACTATCTGTGAACAATCAGCAACGTCATAGGTGGCAACTCCCAACAGTTCAGATGGAGAGACATTTTTATGGATTGAAGGTGGCTGTCTCCCAGCTGCAAGAGGACTGGGATTTGTGCCATCTCCAAATATAGCCCTAACTCTGTCCTCAACATGATGAGTTACCTTATGAGAGTAGGTTAGTAAGCAAGATATTTGATTAAAACGTCAGCAGAATTCAATGCATATTTACTGAGCACTATATGTGACATTCTGGATAAATGGAATGCAATGGGGATACCTGCCCTTAGGTAGCTCCTAGTCTGGTTAAACTGTGGTGGAGGCGAGGCTAAGTTACAATCTATTCATAGCAGCAGAACAACAGCCTTCCCACAGAACTTGTGAAGATAGATGTTAAGCACAACAGTAACTAGGAATGATAATTGCATATTGAGAAATTACTATGTAGCAGATATGGTGCTAAACTTTATGTATATGTGCTTTATTCAAACCTGAAATAAAAAAAACTTTACATGTTACTATTTCTGTATTACAACTGAAGAAACTGAAGTTCAGAGACATTAACGGCATGAACAAACCTTGACTATGCAATGCTGCTGAAGTCTAACTACAGGTTCTACACTACCTCCTTTTTTATTCTAGACACTACCAGTCCTGAAACTAGCAATTATCATGTTGGGATTTTAATAAAGAGAGCTATTTGGGGAAAGATATTGACTAGCTTGCTCTCTTATAAAGGATATAAGAGTTATGTATATACATGAAATACAAAATGGAGAGAGAGAGAAATCAGGTAGCTAACACAGTTACAGAATCATAGCAACCAAAAAACTGGCACATCTTATAAAGTTAATATCTAGATAATTATCATTTTAAGTATTTTATGTGAATTAATTCTTTTAAGCCTACTGTAGCTCTATTACCCCCATTTTACAGGTAAGGAAATACTCTAGAAATTCAAGCACATAATAACCAAGTAAAATTTGAAGCATAGGTAATAATTAGATTAAAAAAAGTTAGAATAAGGAATGTATGTCAAGATAGGTTAGAATATGCTGGAGTAATAAATATCTCAAAATTCTTAAGGGCTGAAAACAGCACAGGTTTATTGCTCCCTTATGCTTCATGTCCATCTCAGGATGTTATCCTTACTCAGGGACTGAAACTGATAGTCCATCATCTGTAATGTTGTTAGGTGCCATGACAGGAGGAAGAAAGGTGGAAAATCATACGTATGCTCCATAAAGGCTTATGCTTGGATGTGACACACACTGCTTTTACTCACTTTTCATTGGCCAAAGCAAGTCACATGATCATGGCTAACTTCATGGGAGTACTATACAATCATGCACCCAGAGAAGAATATTTGGAAATAGTGATGAATAGTACTAATGACTGTCACAGGAAAAACCAGAAGAGTGTTCCAGAAACAGCCATCAGACAAGGCCTGATAAAGTTTTGTGTGGGTGGGAAATTATAAACATTTTGGTATTGCTAAATAAGTTGTGAAGCAGGGAGTATCAGGCATCTTTGGCAATGGCAGGTTGAAGCCAGGTTGTAAAAGTCCTTTTTACCATCCTTATAAATTTGGACTTTATTCTGTAAGCTATAGGGTAACTCTGGGAGCTGTATGAAGGAGAGTGATTGTCAGATTTTGTTTTACATAGGTTAGTGTAGCTTTGGTGCAATGAATGAATTTGAAGAAGTCAAGAGTAGAAATAAGAAACTCAACTAGAACAGAATTAAAATTACCCAAGACAATTAAACTATGTTAGAAATAGTAAATGCAGAGATAATTAATAAATATTTAGGACATATAATTGAAGAAACTTGATTAATTGAATATGGAGGGTAACGACTAGGAGAAAGCTAGCAAACCGGTCAGATTTAATATTTGGTTAATGTTGATTCAATAAGTGACGTAGAGAATGTAACAGGAGTGGGGAATGAGGGTAAAATGTACTTTGAATATTAGCCTATGGATCTCACAAAATTGGAAATGTCCAACAGGTATTTATAAATATAAGTCTGAAGTCTGGAGGAAAGTTCATGAATCGGGATTTACTTTTGGAAATCAGTAGCATATGGGAAATAGTTAAGATCCTGAGAGTGGGTGACAGTCAAAAGAGAAGCTCTACCATAAGAAAAGCAGTGGACCCAGAATGGAACTCAGAAACTCCAACATTTAGAAGAGAGACAAATCACGAAGAGTTTGTGAAAGAGAAAAAAGGAATGGACAAAGGCAAAAATAGAGAGGCAACAAAGAGAATTCAACAAGGTCAGATGTAACAGATCCAGAAAGATAAATAAAGAGTTAAAGTGCCATTTGGAGTTGGAAATAATTAAGGTTACTGATATACATCTCTAAAACAGCTTTACTGAGTATAATTGATATATGAAAATTTTCACGCTTTTATGATTTTAGGGGTTTGGGCATATGTATATGCCGGTGAAGCCATAGGTACCACCAAGGTAACAGACATATCTGTCACCTCCAAATTTCCTTGTGTCCCTTTTTATTCTATTTTTTTGTGTTATTAAAAAAACAAAAACAAACAGCACGATATCTACTCTGTTAACAAGTTTTTAAGTGCACATTACAGTACAATACTGTAGATGCTATGTTATACAATTGGTATAAAGTTTTAGTTAAGATGAACATCTGTTGATACACTTGAACAGAACTTATCAGTTAAGTTCTTAATTGGTTGGGGCAGACAGTAAAATTCAGTGGATTGAAAAATGATTGGGTAGTTCCAGAATTAAGACTGTGAATGTAGACTACTCTGTCAGTAAGTTTGACTGAAATGAGGAGAAATAAAGGAATATATCAGTGGGGTCATAGAATCAGAAGATTTCATAAAATTGAAGAATCTTGGGCATGTTTGTATTTACAAGTTGTGGGGAAAAAGATGGCAATATGAGGAATATAAAAGATAGAAGATACAGAGAAAATAAATGATTTTATTATTTCCTCAATAGTCAACAATTTTAATTTTGACAACTATACACTTTACCACGGAAGCTGAAAGGCAGACTTCAATTTCTCAAGAAAAATAATCAGTATATTGCAAAGTAATAAAATCCTTATGAAGGGATGAATGGTTCAGTGAACTGAGCTAGAGCTTCAAAGGCTGAAGGTTTTAATCATGGCTAGATGATTGATTTTACTATATAATTTGGGCAAGTTATTTTGATTTCCATTGGTTAGGAGGCATGTAAAGTTTAGCTAACTCAAATCAAATTTACCTCTCTGTCTTGTTTTCACATATTTAATTTAAGGGTGATCCAGCCCCTGAATAACTAGAAAGTATAATTCAATAGGATGTTTGCAATAAAAAAATATTTTGCAAACAAAAAATGCTGCACAAACATTTCTCAAAAACATGTCACTTTACATATAAATTCAAACTGTTTGATTTTATGTCCCATTTTGTGCCTGAAAACCTAGTTTTGGAAGAAAATTGATAATGGTAGAATTTCAAAAAGTGAAAAAGCATGACTGTTATTTAGAAGGGAGTCAGATAGGGAAACCACAGTCAATGAATCTTGGAACACTACATCAAAAACTAATGATGTACTATATAGTGACTAACACAACACAATAAAAAATTTAAAAAATTTTAAAAAGGGAATGCCCTTGAATGTATTTCAAACACCACACGTTGGCAGATACGACCAGTCCCACAAAAACTCTAAAATAACACTTTCGTTGGCATCTGGTTCAGACTCACTTTCTGATATCCCAATCAGAAACTTGCCTTTATGAAATGCAGCCCTCTTGCTTTCACACAGACAAGCATTTGGCATATTAACTTTTGAGGACATGATATATGTTGCAATGTATTGTTGCTCTTCCATACTTTAGTTCACTTTCTAATTTAAAAGTTATTGAGCATTGTTCATTCTTGCTTGGTTGCTAGCCTGGCAAGCTTCCTCTCAAAGCTATGGGCATATGGCCTCTCCTCTGCTTGTAACTCTAGCTGAATCTGAGATAAGAAGAATATTTCAACTGTAGTCCTTTTTTTATTTCATATAAAATGCATTTTCAAATAGTTGGGGTTGAAAAAGATAATGAGACAATGGGAAATAATATGGCAATGAAAAATTGATGTCTGCCAAGGGTGTAGAAAAAACAGGGGTAGCTTGAGCATTAGCATTTACCAACCCCACTACTGTCCCACACTTTGGGCTGAAGCATCTATATCATTGGAAACTCTATTCCAGTGCTCTAGTCATCACCAATACTTTTCTGCCTTGTTCCGTGTTCAGGTAATGTGCCCGGTTCCTGAGTCAATCTTATAACCTTTAGTTAACTGGCTGAATCTTGGGCTATGACAAGCACCTATCATATAAAGTCTTGTGCTAATTATTACAGAGAAGAAATTATTAAAAAGTCAAGGCCCTTGTCCATATGCATAAATTGTTTCAATTTGGTTTCTTCTTTGGTTTATTTGTTGTGGTTACTTTTCAGTTTGCCTTCTGTGGTGAGTTTTTATGTGGTCGACTAGCTGTAAAACACTTATTCTAAATTGCTTGGGCAGAGAAAGAAAAGGAGAAATCATATAAGCGTCAGCTTTTATCTTTACCAAATGTAAAACAACTTCTACACTTGAAACTATATTTTCATTGTGAAATAAAACACTCTAATCAGTTTAAAAAGCATTAAGCGAAATGTTTTAGAAGACTTGTATATTTAAATATTAATAATGTTTGATCATTGAAACTTTGATATCCATTGCATACAAATCATATCATTTGGGTTCTGAAAAAAAGCATTTAAAATATAAAGATGTATACTCCAATGAGCATGATGACCAGACCATATTCAAATTGTCCCAATTCTCCCAGTAATTTTTTGCCTGCTTTTTTATATTTTTTGTAATATACTTTTGGCTAACTTAAAAAATCTAGAACCCAATCACAGATTGCACACCTTGTATTTAGTTGTCCTGTTTTTTAGACTTTTTTTTTAGTCCAAAGCATTTTTCTATTTTGCCTTTCATGAAATTGCTATTTTTGAAGAGTTCAGGCTGTTTTGTGGAATGTCTTTGAATATGATTATATTCTCATGATTAGAGTCAGGTTAAACATTTTCAGTAAAAATACTACACAGATGTTATTGTGTATATCCCATTGCATCACTTTATGTCATTACAGTATGTTGGTTTTGTGCTAAGTTTGGTTACCTGGTTAAGATGATGTCTGCCATTTTTTTTCATTTTAAAAGTATCCCTTTCCCTTTATAATTAATAAATAATCTATGGAATATTTTGATATTATGTGAATATTATATTCCACAACACATTTTCACGCAGCACTTTTAGCATGCACTGATGATCCTTGTCTGAGCCACACTGGAGACTACAAAATGATTTCCTAATTTTATTATTCTTTCTACATTTAATAACTGGTCTTTTGTGAAGACTCTCGCCTCCAGTATCTCCATGTACTTGTAGATTTTTTAAAAATTCAATTCGTTTTTTTCTTCAATTTTTTAATCTCCATATCGTTCTAATTGTCCACTATTTGGTCCATCATGCTTACTGCTTTGTCCTTTTGACATGTACTTATCATTCTCTGGACACTTACTGTGCTTTCTCACATGAGATATTCCTGGTTCACCTTGTATGTTCTCTGTCTCTGATCTAGAGTCAACCGTCTCTTCAGGGAACACTGGTTCCTTTCAGGGGTGAATGGTATTTTAAAACCAAGATCTTGGTACTAAAATGTTAATTTCTTCTGGGTGAAATTTCTTCTGGGCCCCTTTGGTGGAATGAGCTAGGAATGTATATATTTTTAAAATCATAAGTTTACAATGTCAACTCCACTTCAATCCACACCTCAGGGCTTCTCCTAACCTTCCCCATTCCATATTTATACATTGCTTCTCCCACAAATGAGAACCCTGAATCTGAACACCACCAATATATTTACCCATTGGCTTTATCCTACAATACACACAAAAAAATAGTTTTAAGAATCATCAACAATTCTACGAAGCAATGTTCATGATATAATTTTTCTTTCTACCTTGAAAAAAGTGTCTCATTAAGCAAATACAGTCAGAGATATGTGTTCAAGAGTTATCTGAATACTCCTTTTAAAACTTGTGTTATCACTGTAATGTAACATTGAGTTAATTTGTTCTTGTTTGAATTAAATTTAGGATCTGTTTTCTTCATCCTTGTTGGTATAATTTTATTTTTGAAAATTTGAAATACTGACAGGGCTCAAAAACTTCCACAGCTATAAAAAAGTTGTACTCAAGAGAAGCCTCATCTACCTTCCAATTCCTATCATCACTCATCACTCCCTTCTTTTTCCCTCTGACCTCAGAGAGGGAATCACTTATATTCTTTTGATTTAGCTTTTTTCTTTTAAGATTTTATTTATTTATTTATTTATTTATTTATTTATTTATTTATTTGAGAGACAGCAAGCACGACTGGAGGGAGGAGCAGAGGGAGAGGGACAAGCAGGCTCCATGCTGAGCGTGGAGCTCGATGCAGGCCTCAATCTCAGGACCTGCAGTCATGACTTGAGCTAAAACCAAGAGTTGGGCACTTAATGGGAACTTAACTGACTGAGCCATCCAGGTGCTCCCCCACCTTATTTTTTTGGTCAAAATAAATAACTATATATTTATATAGGTAGATATGTTAAAAATGGTAGCATATTTCTTGACACCTTGCTTTTTTCCACTCCATATCCATTCTCAGAGGTGACCCTCATTCTTTCTTATAATTCTAGTGTGAAAGAGTGCTCTATCTTTGGATGTAGCAGGTTTTGTTCAACCAGCCTCCTATGGATAGGCTTGGGTGGTTTCTAATATTTGGCCGTGACAAATAATAATTTGCCACAGTGACTAACCTTCTATAGATAGATAGACAGATTGATAGATAGAAATTTGTACTTATAGCAGTTTATCCCTTGGGGCAAATTCTTACAAGTGGGATCTCTGGGTCAAAAGGCTAAACCCTCCTCCAGAGAGGTTGTATGATATTTTATATTCCCACCAGCAATGTTTGAGACTTTCTCCATAGTCTGGCCAACAGAATGTGTTATTAAGCTTTTAAATTTTAGGAGTATATTTTTTCAAAAGTTTCTTAGGTAATTCTGATGTACAGTCAGGTTGAGGACCACTGACCTAGACTGTTAGCAATTCTAAGAGACAGCAAAATGAAAGCAATGGTGATAGTAATAGAAAAGAGTATCAGAAAAATAACTTGAAAAAAGGGGTAGGGAACAAATCATACTAACTTCATTCAAATTCCATTTTCCTAGGTTTGATATTGTCTAGCAGTAAGAATTAAACACTGTGTGATATTTAAATTAAAGAAATATATCCCATGCCCACCTTAAAATAGGTTTTGCTTGCTTGGCATCATTTTATATAATTTGCTGATATGTTAATGTCCCACTTGGGCTGATGTTTATTTAGGCATCAGCAGGGAGCATTTTTAGGGTACATGGCATCCTAAATGACTCATTCAAGTTAACATTCATCCAAATATTAGTGGCAAATGAACTGATAGAATACAGGTACAATATTTTATAGGCTTAAGACATTCTTCCTTTTATTCAATATCTCTATAATCAGTCTGCATCTTACAATTGACAATATATGATAATTCAATTGGCAGCTTATTTTTTTTCCTCTCAAAGAACAGTTTTTAGTACCTTTAGTACAGGGTTTTAGAAATAAAAGGGTAATTAATTGAAAAGAATCAAAGTGGCATTCTAGGACAATTTATATGTATGCTTTCTTAGTAATCCTGGGAACACACATAAACAATCAGAGTAGAGAATAATGTGCTTGTTGTCAGTTTCCAATATCTGCCCTAAACCCTGTGGCCCATGGTGACTACAGGCAGTCTTGTCCTTTCATTCTTTTGCCTCAGTGGCTCATCCTTCAATGCTCTCTTTTCTCTCAAGCTGGTCTCTAACAATTGGTAATGAGTCCTTTTGGCTCCCTCCCTTTGCCCCAGTGTTTTGCTATTTATAAAAAACAGGGTTGGGATGCCTGGGTGGCTCAGTTGGTTAAGCGTCTGGCTCTTGGTTTCGATTCAGGTCATGATCTCACGGTCATGAGACTGAGCCCCCCATGGGGCTCCATGCTTAGCACAAAGTCTCCTTGAGATTCTTTCTCCATCTCTCTCCCTTTCCTTCTGTTCTTCCCTCTGCTCATGCTTTCTCTCTTTCTAAAATAAATAAAACTTTAAAAATTAAAAGAAATAAAAATAAAATAAAAAGCAGAGTTGACTGCCTTTACCCCCCAAAATATTCTCTGTCACAGCTACCACTGCGTTACTTTCTCTGTCAGATACTGTACTCTTTACCAATGTACAGGGTCACCTATACCCTAAGGCCAACAATAATTTTCCCAGATAATGAAGGGATCCCAGCCTCAGCTGACTTGCAAGTCCAATAGGCCCCCAGCCATATTTCCCTAGTTGAGCTGATCAAACCCAACCAATTTCATATATCGTTTATTTGAACCTTCAGATCCAGGCTCTACCCTGCTGTTTCTCCAAGAGTCTGACCTGTATCAACAGGTTCCCTTATCCTCTGATGCCAGCTATGGGGCTGAAGGATCAGTTCACTGTGGGTGGGCTGCATCTCTCTACTATAGACCAATCTCTTGCCAATAGCCTTTTCCAAATGGGTCTCTCTTTCTCTGCTCTCTGTCACTAAGTCTGGTAACTGCCTCCTCCTCTTGGCATTTCAGGCCAAGGATGATATTAATCAATCACTCCTTCTGACCCTGCTGTTCTTAACCTCTACATACTTGTGGTTTCCTTACCTTGTCCTCACCTTCATAAACAGTACCTGTGCAAATCTTTCCTCAAAAGGCCTAATTTGACTGTACGATCTGTTTCTTCCTAAGATCCTATATGATGTACTTCTCTATGGGGGAGTACTGTATTAAAAGCTGGAGTGAACCCACGGTGCACTCAATATCCCATAGTCACCTTGATCATCTTCTGGTTCCCTGGAATTCTGGGTTTTTTATCCAGGCACAAATCCAGGCACAACGGCAAAAATTTTATTCTGTAAGGCTCTCTATTTAAAGTGCCAAAGGTCTGGAAGTTTAAGAAAACTCAAGAAAAATATAGTTCTACATCATAATATTTTATTCTAAACTTGTGGATATATGGATCTTTTATATTGTGCAGATTAGAAGGCTTAAATGTCCCAGATCATTTCTGATGGGAGGCCACAAACAGTATTTCATGAAGCCAAAATTAGAAAAAAGGAAATGAAAGAGCTTAGAAATCTCAGGAGAGCCCATCCAACACTCTGCCTTTTTCTTAGACCACTTTTGTAGACAGCTCCGTTAACCAGCACTGGATACATCTAAATGTGGGAGTTTTTAGTTGAGAGAAACAGATGCCATAACTGGGAAAAAGAATGCAATGTGTGTTTGTCTTATAGTGTGTTCTGTGTTACACAACTTAACTAAGCCAAAATTTTAACCTGGTGAACAATCAGTTCAGTGATGTCCGTAGCAGGGAATCATAAATTAAAGATAAGCAATGGTTCAGACTTGCCAAGGCCTTGACTTAGAAGTAACTCTGGAGTCCTAACCAAACCTACATTTGGTTAAGCAATTTGGCACAGTTTTCTACTTTGAAACATTAAACTATAATTACAAGTCACTCTTATTTCATTTTAAATAAGTGTTCCTAACATAGGCGGAACTAGGAAAGGCTCTTCCTTTTCTTTAAAGGAAAAAAAATCCAGCAAATAAACAAGACCAAAGAAAAAAGAGAGAGAGAAAAAAAGGCAAAACAAAACTTGGTGAAGCTGGAAAACCCTGTGCATATGGTGTGTTTTACAGTTTGATTATTGTATAAAATTGTGCTAGTACAACAGGAAGATTCAAATACTCAAAGAGTAATCTGCAGACATCTCTTATCAGAGAAAAAAAATTAATGTTCTTCCAAAAAATCAAAATAATCAAGGGTGGTGATAATTAATCTCTTTACAAGTTTTTTCCTTGATTAAACATTCCTTTTGCTATTTTGCTCTAACATTTGTTCTAAATGGTTCAAGAGTAGTGTTTTAGTTGGAAGTATAAACTGATATGAGGAGTGGAGAGAGGAAGGGCAGAAATTTATTAATAGTTAAAAAATAGTTTGCAATTCAAAGTGAAAGGAAGAAAGGAAAAGAAATAGAGGCCTGGTGGAGAGTGACTGTTATACCTCCTTACCCTAACAAACCAAGAACAAATCCCACTATAGATGCTTCATGTCTCCAGGCAAAAGGTTTCTGTGCTGAATTATGTGAGTCTACCTGAGATCAGGATGATGAATTAGAACACTTCTCTGATCTCTTCAACTCTTACGATTTATTCACTCAGTGTCATTTCTTGTATAACTACTAGGGGCAACTGTCCTAATTTTTAATGTCAGATAAGTAGAATAATAAAATGTAATTTCTGCTTTAAGAGTGCCTACAATGTAGAAGGGTATTCATATACTGCTTAAACAAACAAACAAAAAATACCACCCTACTTTCTATCACCTATCTAATGTTCCTATAAACTCCTCCCCAACCCCTCTATTATACTCCTCTGGGTAGCAAGGAGAGAGATAAGTATTGCCAGATAATGGTTTCTCTGCCTCCTCCAGTTTAAGCAGTCTGTTGAGATTTCAGATCTTTTTGAGGGAAATATTCCCATGAATTCCAAGTCTGAGTTCTTATAATGGTGGCTTCTCCATTTCCCTTTTTCCTTCCCAAGATGGTATCTGTCCTTATGATTCCCCTTGACACTGGGAAGAGGAATCACTTGGTCTCATGTTGGTATTTTGCTGGTTTCTGCCATGACATGGCTGGTCCAATTCTTGGGTCCGCCCAGGTCAGGTGTGCTTTGTGGAGTCGTGTTTCTGAGCCTGACGCTGAAATTTGTTGCTGAAGTCGGCAACAAAGGAATTCTAGATCTATTTATGACTGGATACATACTCTTTCCAGTCTACATCGTGGTTTTATGGAATTCCTACAGGTTCGCATTGTGCCTCACCAGAGTGGTATTGGATAAATTTCTGTACTTTGGAATCATCATAATTTTCTTGTAATATTTCCAGTGAGAAGTCATATTTTAAAAAGTTTACATACTGCATAGTAGGTGTTTGGTTCATGTTGGTTTCTACTCTGCCTCCCATTTTTTATAGTTATCAACTGCTGAACAATTAACAAAATATTTTCTCACTTCAAACCTACAAACTCATAACACAGATTTCCTAGCACATGTGTGAAAAGTATATTATTTTACTTGTACCGTACCAACAGAAAGGCAATAAAAAATCCTCCAAGAATTAATGAAATCCAACAGTAATTTAAACTATCAGTTTGTTAAAACATAAATTGATTAGTTCTGGCATTGTATTTCATAAGTGTTTGTTCTTTAATTTTGTATTATTCTTTAAGCATCAATATAGAACTGTTTAAAGAAATTTACTCTCGACTGCTCCAGACAAAGCCCAATTGATTTCTCCCAATTCCCTCATTGCCTGTAATTATATAATTAAATATTTATAAATATGTGATTTTACAAAGTTATAGTAATATGATATATATACTTTCAAGACCACTTTTAATATTGCTTCATTTTTTATACTGCTAAAGTTTTATGTATGGAGTTTATTCATGATATAATAGTCCATTAATTA
This sequence comes from Ailurus styani, assembly GCA_002007465.1. NCBI lineage: Eukaryota > Metazoa > Chordata > Mammalia > Carnivora > Ailuridae > Ailurus > Ailurus styani. The sequence goes on along the minus strand of LNAC01000242.1, from coordinate 522,631 downwards.
GACATTCTCCCATGAGATATTTAGGTCATTTCTTAGTTTTTCAATTTCTTAGTTTTACAATGACCATTTTTATGAAGATGATAGAAATTATTTTCCTCTTGACTAATTCCTTAGAACTTAGGTTCCCAGGAATTGCTCACTAAGTTACAGAGAATGAAAGCTGGATAGTTTTGATTTGTATTCCTGGGCTATTCTCCAAAGGAACTGTGTCTACACCAATGCCTGCAGGATCCTGCTTTCCCAAGGTAATCTCTGTTAGCAATAGTTCATGTTTCATGAACAAAAAAGAAAAAAGTCTCATCGGTAATTTTTTCTTCCGGCATGACCTGCTCTTCCATTATCAGGAGTCTTCCCTTTCAATTCTAAGTTAGATTTCAAATCTGTTTTTTCTGAAGCTGGTAGAATGCTTTTTTAAATTTCTCTTTTTACTTTAAGCATCTCTTATTTTCAAACATAGCAAAGAAGATTCAAGTACTTCCCACAGCAAACAGAGGTTTTATTTAATATGCAATATATCTGGAAGTAATAACTAAAACTTATTGAGCAATTACTCTGTTCTAAGCACTTTATGTATTAACTCATTGAACCTTCATCACCACTCCACATTACTCTCACTCTATGGGCCAGATCATGGAAACAGAACAGTTAAATAATTTGTTCACTGTTGCATATCTAGTGAGTGGTAGAATAGAGATAGCAACTCAGTAAGTCTGATTTCAGAGTGCAACACTAAATCACTGTGCTATTCTGAAAATAACAGCAGAAACTAATATCCACAAAGTAGCAGTTCCACAGAAGACATCATTTTTTCTTAGGAATTTAGATTGGGAATTGGCAAAAAAAAAAGTCCTTTTTAAATAAAGCATTCCTCCTATTTTCCCTCGTCCTCCCCTATTATACAAGGACAGAATGGGGAGGAATAGGATATAAAAGATCAAAAGGCCATGAGTCTTCCTTACCTCCATAAACTTTTCACTCAAAGAAAATTACCAAATAAAGTATTAAAACAATTTTTATCAACTTTTGAGCCAAACTCTAATCATATTGTTTAGCAGAGTCTAAAATCAACATGTTATGTGTATAACAATTTCTTTTGCTCCATCCTTTTTTTGAAGTCCAAAAATAAGTTTAAGTTTATAAATACTAGACCCAAGAGGCTTGGAAATTATCTATTTCTTGAGATTACAGTTTATTTTATTCATTAATTGCGTGTTCTTTGAGGTTGTTACTTAGAATATTATTGATCTTGAAGATTTAAGCACCTTTGTAGATTAATATCTGATTCTGATTACATTTGACCAATTTTCCTTTGTGTGTAAAATATTAAGCATTCCTGTACTACAAAGGTAGGTACAAAGCACAAAGATGACAAGACCAAAAAATAGCTTAGAGAGTAAAATCACCCACAATAAAAATTATACTTTGCATGTTTAACTTTTAAAATGCATTTTCTTATTTATTTTTAGCTCAATACTAGAAGGTACTTTTAGACAGATATTAGTCTATCTCCTTCATTTTACAGATGAATGAATGAATAATCTGAGGCACAAAAAAGTCAAAGTCATGAACCTTAAATGAATCAATCCTTTCAGTCCTCTTTCACTGGCTCAATCCAGTTAGAAAGACAAACTAATAGCCAATCTGCATTTCTCAGCATATACGCCAACACACCTGATGATTGCAACATAAGAGAAATAAAAACATGTTTCAGGAAAATTTTAGGTCTAACACAGATATTCTGTTATATAGTTGCTGTCTTGGGCTGCTCAAATCTGCAATTTGGCAGCTGTAGCCAATTTGCTGAAGAATCATATCTCTGGCATCTGTCGTTCTCTCATCCAGGTGGTAAAATGATAGTCTACTCCTATGAATCTACTCATTTAGTTTGCTAGTATCTAATTAGAGAAGAAACAAACTGTTCTCTCACATCAGAGGTGAACTGACCAGCTCATGGATCCTTAAACCAGGTGAGCTTTCAGTGGTGCTTGGCTGGCCTTTCTTGACTGAGTCAGCATATGTCTGTAGGATCTGACTTTCACTGGAGCCTTTTGGGAGTAGGGTTGTTTGAAAAGATGGTCTCTAGACCAATGGAGGAAAATGCTGGGGGTTCTATCTGCTAGTGGAACTACTGGCAAGCTAAACAGACACATGGGTTTTGTTTTGTTTTCTTATTGTTTTCCCATCCAATCTGGCTAAATTTTTGTAGACCTAGCCTCAATACTCCTTATGAAGGCTCTACTGTGATATTCTGGTAAAGTTATATTTTATGCTTAACTTTCTTTTTGTGTAAATTGGGCCAGTAAACCATTTAACCTAGTATCATATTTATCAAGATTCTATTATATTTGTTAGAACTTGGCCCCTTGTTTAACATAATGACTTGAGACTTTGGTCTAGACAGCTGGGGCTCAGGTGAGTGTGAGGTAGGCATTATAGATTAATGGTTTTGAAAGAGGAAAAGCAACTTGCTTATAAAAACAACACATGTATACTTGATATAGGTATTGACTAGAGTAAATGTCTAATTGAATTTACTTTAGCTCTTTAATTTTTTGTTTGTTTTAATACAGCTGAATGAGTACTCATATATATGTTTTCTGGCACTATTTTTTTGTGTTTGTACATTTTCTTCTCATCTAATGTGTTTAAAGAGCAGGACTTTTAAAATCTGTCCTATGTATTTTCATGAGAGACGCATTTTTTTTGAGAGACACATTTTTTTGAAGATTTTATTTATTCATTTGACACAGAGAGAGAGATTATAAGTAGGCAGAGAGGCAGTCAGAGAGAGAGGAGGAGGAAGCAGGCTCCCCGCTGAGCAGAGAGCCCGATGTGGGCCTCGATCCCAGGACCCTGGGATCATGACCTGAGCCGAAGGCAGCGGCTTTAACCCACTGAGCCACCCAGGCGCCCGAGAGACACATTTTAAAGCTGTATCTCATTGTTCAATACATGTCCTCATTCATCTTGAGCCAATGAAGGATTTCTGCTTCCTTACACCTATAAATTCTGTTATGTGTGCCTAAAATGATTGAAAGTTGATCATTCAGAATCACTTCATTTGCACATGTTTTGATTAATGATGTCTACGTGACTTTACATGTCTAAATAGTAGAGATAAATGTTTTTGTTATTTTATTCTTATAGAGGCTACATTTTGATTTTGAAAACATTCAAGTGGTATCATATCTTCTTTTTTTTAATTTTATTTTTATTCTTTGCCCAAGGGGTACAGGTCTGTGAATCATCAGGCTTACATCTTTCACAGCATTCACCAAAGCACAAACCCTCCCCAATGCCCATAACCCATCCACCCTATCCCTACCCTCCCACCCCCCAGTAAACCTCAGTTTGTTTTGTGAGATTAGGAGTCTCTTATGGTTTGTCTCATATCTTCTTTTTAAAGAGAATAATGCTTTCAAATATGTCTATGATGGTAACAGAGGGAAAATATCCTTATCAGATAGAGATAGATATCAAAGTATTTACAAGGGAAAAAACAGGGGTATTTGAGTGGCTCAGTTGGTTTAAGAATCTGCCTTGGGCTCAGGTCATGAGAGCAGAGTCCTCAGAAGAGAGTCTGCTTCTCCCTTTGCTCCTCCTCTCTTGCCCCTCCCCATTGCTCCTGCTCTCTCATTCTCTCTCAAATAAATAAAATCTTAAAAAAAAGAGAGAAAGAAAAAGAAAAGAGTTGATATCTGGGATTTGCATTTAAATACTCAAGTAAAAAAAAGTTAGGGGAAGATGAAACAGAATTGGCAAAATGTTGATCATTGTTGAAGGCAGGTGCTGAACGCATGGATTTGTCTTATTATAGTATGCTTCCTTCCTTTCTTTTCTTTCTTTTTTTTTTGATATTTGAGATTTTCCAGAATAAAAGAACCATATTTACCACTTCAAAGCACATTATAATTCTGCCTCTTGCTTCAATAAATCACATATTTTCACTGTTAATTGAAGAGAACCTGTCATCGTACCTGTCTCATGCCTTTAAAACCTTAATTTCTCAAATACTTCCTTGGATTGGAAGAAAGTAGGAACATACCCTTGAAGTCAGACTCTGAAAACTCATTCCATCACACCTGACTACATAACCTTAGACAATTTACTTAACCTCCATTCATCTCAAAGTTTTCATCTGCGAAGTGGGGATGATATTTTCAGCACCTGGCTGTAGCAATTAAATGAGATTGGTACCTAGAATTAAATGATATAGATTCTTAATATTTAATAAGTAATAATTTTTAATAACAGATCATGAGTGATCTGTTATAGCAGTAGTAGTAATTGTTATGGTTGTTAATGTTATCTTGCAGTTAGTGGAGCCTAAGGTCCACTGAAACCTTACTTCAAGGTAATTTATAGTAGCAATCTGTTCTAGATGTGTTTGATTTTCTTTTACAAGCTTTCGGTTCAGCAGTGTAGTGTATTGCCTCAATACCCATGGAGATTTCAGTGGAGAAATATGTATCCATCCATGAATGCCTGTTCAAGGCTACTTGCTTTCTGAAACCCCTCTGAACTCCTCCAGGAATCATTAGAACTTCCTGTTGTGTTCTCTTAGAACTTTGCTTAAGTATGAAAGCACTTGCTCAACATTGTTTTAAGTATTTAATTCGGGGGTCTGACTCCAGAGTTCAGCAGCCCTGTCTATTTTTCCACAGTTTTAATTCCTCCTCCCCCTTGCTCCCAGTGCTATCTCTGACAGATACTAGCTCCTAAAACATACCTACAATTTCTTGCCTGAATAAATGAATGACTTATTCATTGAGTTTAATTTTTTTGACAGTTCTGTCAGGCCTATGTGAAGATCAAAGTCCATAGCTATTTTTTATGTTCCATTTATATCACTCAATATTCATGTTTTACTGACAGTCTGTGGGTGATTCTTCTTACATTTCTGGGGGAGCTGTGTTGCCATTGTTCCATTTTAATAAACAACGAACTTGAACAACTGAAAACATATCATTCAATTTTCCTCCACTTGTGCTAAAAGACAACATTTAGAGTCAGAACATATGTGTCTAACAGGTCTAAATGTTAATACCATCAATAGGTACCAATTTGCCAATTTATACTCATAGGATAAGTCTTATGAAAAATTACATGCAATGAGATTCTAAGAAAAAATATTATCAAAAGAAGTCAGTCAAAGCTTCCTCTTACTGTCCTTCCTGATAATTTGGTCCATTTCTCTAGCTGTAGGGCTTTGTTTTGTTTTTTAAATACACCCAGCCTCCTCTTATTCTGAATAACCACCTTTCTGGCCAGACTGTTAATAAATTATAGGGCTAGACACATCAAGGTAGCTCCAACCCTCGTTAAATGGGATCGAAAACACCAGAAGCCCAAGATAAGTGAGAGGTTTACTGAATAGTAACCTAGTAACACCACTCAAGCAATTGCACTCTAGTTACCTTTTACTTTCTTTGTCAAACGTTCTGTGATGTTATACACCTTATGAATCATTTTATACTTACTGAAGGAGTGTGCCTACATCTATAACATCATAAAAATTCTAAGAAGGATATCAGAGACATGTAGTTGTATCCTTAATGAGAAATCATGGGTAGATGTTAATAAAATTGGGAATAAAAATAAAATTGCTTCTGCTGCTCATTAGAATTGAATGAACCTCTGAACTTGCCTATTTAGAAAGGGTGTTTCTTCCTGTAGTTCCTCTATTTGCCTACTGGAAGTTCAGTTGTATTTTATTATAAGAAACTGGCTTTCAACAACATTAGATACCAAAAATTCAGATAGAAAGAGTCATCTTCAGGTTCCCTAAATTATATAAAATGACCCTATGGGAAATACATCAAACCATTTCTTACTGAGAAGAGTATTACTTGAAGAGGAGAAAAAATATAAATTAGTGAGGTATCTTTATCTCCTTACTCATTCCTTCAACACATATTTTAAAACACCTACTATATGCCAGGAAATGTGGCGAATTATAGGAACACAGAAGAAAACAAAAGAGATGTCCCCTCTGCCCTTGTGAGGATAAGCATTGAGAGAGGAAGACAGCAACCAAACTAGCAGACAATAAAATTATAAACATAGTGGGCAAAAAAGGAAAAGTCCAAAGAACCACGAAAAGGGGAGAGAGGTGATTTCAGGAAAGTGTTCCCAGAAGTAACCATTGAGTAAAGCGTTAGTTCATCAATAGTTGGTGGAGGGATTGAGGGAAGGATGAATCTAATGAAGGAATGGCTCACATAGAACACTGAAAAAGTAGGGGTACTTTGAATTATTTAAAATATAATTTAAAAAATACATATATATATATATATATATATATATATATATATATATAATTTAGAAGGTGTTGGAGTATTGGAAGGGAGGCAAGATGGCAGGAAATAGAATGGAGAGGTTGGCAGAGACCACACTATTTAAGGCCTTTCTAGTAAGAATAATGTAAGAAACTCTTTCCTAGAAACAGAAAATTAGTATAAACCTACCCTATGCAAAAATCTACTTGATGTGTAGTTATATACACTGACCCACATAAAAAACGGTAGCATTCATCTCACCCCTATTCCTCTTGCTGTCCATCTGGAGAATTTTGGAGTTTAAGGAAGTCCCTAAACACAGCAAGAATTGGGGCTAGTCACAAAGGGGATTTCACTATACACATTTTGCAAACAGAGCCTACTTATCAGCATATTCACACTAATTCATTCAATCAACAGCAACTAATTGTTTTGTCTGTGTCAGATATGGGATGAAAAAGAGCCTGGGAAGATAGAAGGAATGAAAACTGAGCAGGAGAGGGAAGGAAACTGACCCTGAGACTGATTATCTATAAAGCATCAGTCATTGGATGCCTGGGTGACAGTGGGTTAAGCCTCTGACTTCAGCTCAGGTCATGATCTCAGGGTCCTGGGATCAAGGCCTGCGTCGGGCTCTCTGCTCAGTGGCGAGCCTGCTTCCCCCTCTCCCTCTGCCTGCCTCTCTGCCTACTTGTAATCTCTCTCTCTCTGTCATATTAAAAAAAAAAACCATCCATCATTTCAAATGCATTAGTTTACACAGGACATCCAGAAGTCCCTAGTGGTGGGTGTTACTAGTTGCATTTTAAAGATGAGAAAACTGGCATTCAAGTTTAAAAGACTTCCTTGTCTGTGTACATAGTGCCACCAGGATTCTAACCCAGTTCTGCATGACTCCAAAACCACTTCCCTTTCCATTATTCCCTTTCCATTGTGGATCCTCCCCTTGAGTGTCTCCCTCTTTCTTAATCGGGCACATCACTGAGCTCAGTGATTACTGTGCCCTGGACAATACTCTCTGGCCAACAGTTAACCTTGCCAGAGTCTGGGACAAATGGAGAAGTGGGGAGAAGGGGTCTTGCTTGGGAGCACAAAAACACAGCATAAGAAGGGAGCAGGGTGGAACAGGGATGAGAGCGAGGGAAGGTTGGACTTCAATAAAACTTTTTCTGAGGCAGATAATGCCTTCTAAATTATATATTTGTTATATATATTGTGTTATATTATTATATATATTGTATATATTATTTTATGTTATATATATTGTATTATATAATATATAATACATAATATATAATATATAATGTGTATATATTATATACATTGTTAGATAAGACTAACTCATGGATCAATAGGCTTGTTCCACACTATGTACACCACATTATGTTCATACCTGCACAGCCCAATCCCCTCAGGGATGTATCCTGTTAAATAACTTGACATCTCAAAGAAGAGGAATGAGAAGGAAGGGTAAGTAAGGACCAATCAAACTCAGCAAGTACAAGAAAAAGGCACACCCAGAATGTATCAACTCCTCAATCAACAACTGTTGATAAGTAGAGATTAGAGAAAGCTGAAATGAAGAGAGGGCAGAAATTCTCTGGAAGAAGAAATTCCTCTCTCCTTTCTGTGCCTGCAACACAAGACTGCAGTGGGGGACACAGGTAAATACAGTTTAAATCTTGGAGAACTAGAGTTCCTGGAAGTGTTTCTGAGTTGGAGATAGAAGGTTGGCCTGGAAACCCAAACATGGGAGGGTGTTACACCCACATGGATGCCTCTGGGATCAGTTGGTAGGCATCTGTATATTTGGAAGTATTTTTCTGTTTGATTTGGTTTTTAAAAATTCCAGTCTTTGGCAGAACACATTTCAACTTCCTTCTTTTGTATAATAATTGCTTGGAGAGACCTATATACTGCAGATATCTACAGTTCATAGAACTCTTCCTTCTACTTCACGATAGAGTGAAATAGCCACAGTGACACATGTTGTTTATCTAGTTTCCATAAAAAGACTACATGATAGCTGGTGAAGCCTACAGAACTTAGTAAACAGACATAACAGGGCCTTGCTCTGTTGCCTCCCCTTTACATTCTAATGGTGCTGCAAATGACTCCTTGCCACTAACCACAGGAGTCACATCTCTCAGTTCTACCTGGGAATTTTCTAGCACCTCTTTAACCAACTTGGAGAGATTTTTGTTTTCAGTGTTGCATCTGAATGTCTGTTGTCATTTTCATTCCTTGATTCTGAATCATCTATATGAATTCTCCACCCTCTTTGAAGAAAAATGTGTGGTGCTGCTTTCCTCTATGATGTGTGATGTCAGAAGAACTAAATTTAACTAGGCACAATTATCCACTTTGGCCACAGCTGTTGGCCAAACACTCAGGAATCTGATGACCAAAATTGTCTCAGGATGCCAATATTGCCTCTGAGGATGGCAAGACTTACTTTGCATTTAAAATTTTCCCTGAAACAGAAAAGAACTGTTTGTTCACCTAGTTATGAAAGTCCATGTGCTATGGTACATGTCCCAAATCAGTGAGTTTTCAAATGTAGTTTAGAGAACTCTAGGCATTTCTAGGGTAAGTTACACAAGAAAACTTGTATTTGAAAAACTGCCCCTCAGGCCCTACTAGAGTTTAAGCTTTATGCCAGTAATAAGATAAAATGATTTTCAAAGCTGTTTGAAAATCACCAGAGCCAAGAGAATCACTTATTCTGCCTCTTTCTTAGATAATTTTTCTAGTTATCTTTTGTTCAAAGTTCATTTTTATAGCTTAAATGGATTTGTGGTATTATTCAAGGCATAGGAATTATCATGTAAGAAATCTATGGAATATCAATGGTATGCAAGTAAAAATGCAGTACTGAACCCAATTCCTTGGCTTGCAGTACAAAATCAATGATTATAAATGCAAAAAGAAGACTGTAAATTACCTGAAGAAAAAAGAAAGGCTGTTGGTGATTTTCATCTTCAATGATGAACGTGACTTAACATATTATCTGTTTATCGAGTCCAAACAGAAGCTGAAAAGCATGAAAAACTTTAATTCACAAAGATGTTCATTGGATTTTAATTTATAATATAAAAAGCTGAAAATTATCTAAATGTTCATCAATAATGGAATATTTCAATAAATTATGGTATATTTATAGATTGGAATATTAAACAGCAGTTTAAAATGATGGTCTCATAGAATTTGTAATTACATGGGGAATGCTGTATTTTATTTATTTATTTATTATCATCTTAAATTTAAAAAATTTTTTTATTAACATATAATGTATTATTTGTTTCAGGGATATGGGTCTGTGATTCATCAATCTTACACAATTCACAGCACTCACCATAGCACGTACCCTCCCAAATATCCATCACCCAGCCACCCCATTCCTCTACACCCCCCTCCACTCCAGCAACCCTCAGTTTGTTTCCTGAGATTAAGAGTCTCTTACGGTTTGTCTCTCTCTGTTGTTTCATTTGTTTCATCTTGTTTCATTTGTTCCTCTCTTCCTCTGCCTTGTTTCTTAAATTCCACATATCAGTGAGATCATATGATAATTGTCTTTCTCTGATTGACTTATTTTGCTTAGCATAATACTCTCTAGTTCCATCCATGTTGTTGCAAATGGCAAGATTTCATTTTTGATGGCTGCATAATATTCCATTGCATATATATCTATATATCTATATCTATCTATCTTATCTCTCTCTCTCTCTCTCTATATATATATATATATCACATATATATCACATATATATATCACATCTTCTTTATCCATTCATTTGTTGATGGACATCTAGGCTCTTTCCACAGTTTGGCTATTGTGAACATTGCTGCTATAAACACTGGGGTGCAGATAGCCCTTTGGATCACTACATTTGTATCTTTGGGGTAAATACCCAGTAGAGCAATTGCTGGGTCATAGGGTAGCTCTTTTTTCAACTTTCTGAGGAATCTCCATACTGTTTTCCAGAGTGGCTGCACCAGCTAGCATTCCCACCAACAGCGTAGGAGGGTTCTTCTTTCTCTGCATCCTTGCCAACAACACTGTATTTTAAGGTTCTATTAAAGAGAATACCTATCATGATGAAAAATAAAAAAACCAAAATGAGAATAATATTGCTTTAAAAATTCCATTAAATATACCAGTTTTCCAAAAGGGAACATTTCCTTTATGATGACTTTAATTTTTATGCATAAATACTCTTAGCATTTCTATTTACAGGGTCCTGTATTTGTTAACATTTATGAAACATTCCTCTCTAGGCACTTGGCAAATCTAAAGGTTTTCTTTGGTTTGCAATCAAGAGATAAAGCTTAAACCTTTAGCCAGCATAAATAACTCTGTCTTTAGGAAGTCCATTGCAGGACTCAAACAAGTCTTCCTTAGGCAGCAAATTTCTCCCTGTGTTGAGTGGATTTCAATATTTCCTGGGATGTGCTGTGGGTGGCTGGCTCCTATCCACTCTGAGTCTAAAGGAACAGTCACCAAATCAAATCAGCTCTCCCTGGGGAGTGATTTTATGGCTTCCAAAGGTTGCATGAATTAAGAGGCTGGCTGAAGCTTTTATGTGGAAAATGGTGATATAATTTGAAAGGTCATATTTTTTCTAACTAGTTGCCTCACATAAAGTATGTTTTTATGAGTTCTATTATAAAGGCCTTGTGACCCAGCTGCATTAGAACCAGGCCTGAGAATTAAAGAACCAAGACTTTCAAGCTGCCATGGAGTCACTGGGTGGGTTTGAGCAAATTTAACCATGAGCATTTCAATTGCCTTTTCTAAAAAATGGGCCATTATTATGCTATAACTGATAACTAATTTAATACTTTCAAGGGTCTAGAAAACAAAGCATTATATGAATGCTTTTTAATGGCTATCATCTAGATGATATATTTAACCAAACCATCTGCTGAAATATTTCTACAATATTAGAGATGGGATCTATTTTACAAGAACCACTGCTTTGCTTCAAAAATCTTTTATATCATGTAAGTGCCCAGGGAGGATTACAATACTTCTGTATTTTAATTTGGTGTCTTAATCTATTCCTTATTTTTATTACTAAATTAGGACACTGGAGCTGTTTGTACACTTAGTAAGAGGCGAAAGATTAAAAAGCTTGGTGTGCTGTTTTAGTATCTGAGTGAAACGCAAATAGAAAAAAAAAACAACAACAAAAAACATTTAAAATGTCCTGAACTTTCCTGCTCAAATGGAGAACATTTAGAATACATATTGTACCAGAGTTAATGTGTAGTAACCAAGGTTTTTATCATTCGACATGCTGTATTCCTGTACAACATTAGCTTGGCAAATAATCAGGGCAGTGAGTTAATCATTAGCTAACATATACCCTTTGACTATAGACCTGGGCTCAAAAACAGGAATATTTATAAAAGGAAGGAACGTTGAGGGAGAAAGACAAAGTTTTGTAAAAAATCCATGTTGAACAATGTTCTTTTTACATCTTGGTACTTAGTAAATCTCAGCACTTAATTTCATCACTCTTCAAAATCATTTTCAAGGTGAAGACCTTCCCCTAGAAAGCACTTTAACCCAAGCAGCAAATGAGCTTAAACTGAAATATGGGCACAAGATTAGCCAACTTTTTCAGGAAAAGGATTCCTTAGAATATGCCTTAATAATTTGTCCTTAAAAAATAACTTTACAATACCATGGGGGAAAATTTATATATATAAATATATAAATACACACACACACACACACACACACACACACACATGCATACACCTAATTAAAATATGTATATAAGAGACTAGAATGGAATGTTCTAGAATGTTAGTGGAGTGGTGCTTGTTTCCAGATCATAAAGTTATTTGATAGTTTTAATTTTCTTTTTAGGTCTTCCCATAGGTTTTAAAAAACTCACATACCGTTCCATAAAATTCATACTTTTAAAGTATAAAATTCAGTATATTTTAGTATATTCACAAGATTGTGCAATCATCACCTATCTAACTCCAAAACATGGAGTACGCATCAGCACTCATTCCATATTCATTCCTGCTCCTAGCCCCTGGCAACCACTAAGCAATTTTCTGTCTTTATGGAGTTGCCTTCTGGAAATTTCATGTAAGTGGAATCGTATAATATCTTGTCTTTTTTGTCTCTTTTCTTTGATTTAGCATAATGTTTGCAAGCTTCATCTCTACTGTATCATGGATCAATACTTCCTTTTATATGGCTAAATAATATTCCATTGTATGACTATCCACATTTTGTGTTTCTACTTATCAATTTCTGGGCATTTGGTTTGTTTCTACTTATTGGCTATTACAAATAATGCTGTTAGAGGGCACCAGAGTGGCTCAGTTGGTTAAGTGACTGCCTTCGGTTCAGTCATGATGCCAGGGTCCTAGGATTGAGCCCAGAGTCAGGCTCCCTCCTCAGCAGGGAGTCTGCTTATCCCTCTTCCTCTTCCCCTTCCCCCTGCTCATGCTTTCTCTCTCTCTCAGATAAATAAATGAAATGTTAAAAAAAAGACCCAAATAATGCTGATATGACATTCATGTATAAGTTTGTGTATGGTTATATGCTCCCAATTCTCTTGAGTAATCACTGAGGAATGGAATTGCTAGATCATATGGTAACTCTATGTTTAATTTTTAGAGTAACTACTAAAGTGTAATGGCTAATCATTTTACATTTGTATCAGCAATATTTGAGGGCTCCAATTTCTCTGTATCTTTCTCAGTGCTTGTATTTGCTTGTCTTTTTAATTCTACCTATCCTTTTGGATATGTATACATTGTGGTTTTGATTTGGATTTCTCTAAATGGCTAATGATATTAAGCATTTTTCATGTGCTTATTGGCCACTTTTCTGTATTATTTTGAGAAATTTCTTTTTTTTTTAAGATTTTATTTATTTGTTTGTTAAAGAGAGATCAAGAGAGCACAAGCAGGGGGAGTAGCAGAGAGAGAGGGAGAAGCAGGCTCCCTGATGAGCAGGAAGCCTGATGTAGGGTTCAATCCCAGGACCTGGGGATCATGATCTGAGCTGAAGGCAGATGCTTAACCAACTGAGCTACCCTGGTGCCCCTATTTTGAGAAAGTTCTATTCAGATCCTTTGCTTATTTTTTAAAATTGGTTTGTTTGTTTTTGTTGTTTTTGAGTTGTAAGAGTTCTTTATATATTCTAAACACAAGTCCTTTATCAGATATGAGATTTGCAAATGTTTTCTTTCATTCTGTGGACTGTCTTTCCACTTTGTCAAAGGTAACCTTTTAAGTACAGTAATTTTTAATTTTGATAAAATCAATTTATCAATTTTTTTTATTGTTGTAGCTTGTGTTTTTGGAATTATATCTAAGAAACCATTGTCTAATCTAAGATCACAAAGATTTATGCCTATGATTTCTTATAAGAGTTTCATAGTTTTAGACCTTACATATAAAGTTTTAAATTAATTTTTATTTAGTGTGAGGTAGGGATCCAACTTGATTATTTTGCATGTGGATAGTCAATTGTCTCACCACAATCTGTTGAAAAGATTATTCTTTCCTCTATTCAATTGTCTTTGCATCCTTTTGAAACACTAGTTAACTACAAAGAAGTTTCTTTTTAGACACTCAATTCTATTCTATTGATCTACATGTACATCCTAGATCGGTATCATACTGTGTTTGTTACTGTGTAGTTTTATAGTAAGTTTTGAAATTAGAAAGAGCGAATTCACCAACTTTATTAGCTTTCCTAAGACCTTTGAATTTCCATAGGAACCTTGGGATCAGCTTGTCAATTCCTCAAAAAAGGAAGCTGGGATTTTGACGGGAATTGAACTTGTGTATCAATTTAGAGAATATTTCCACTTCAGTCATATTAAGTCTTCCAATCCATGAACATGGGATGTATTTCTGCTTATTTATCTTTTTAAATTTCTTTCAAAAATGTCTTATAATTTTCAGGGTACAGGTTTTACACTTGTTAAATTTATTACTAGTTTATTATTTTTGAAACTGTTGTAAATGCAAATATTTTTCTAATTTCATTTTCATACCATTCACTACTAGTGTGCAGAAATACAGTTGTTTTGTGTTTATTAATCTTATATATTACAAGCTGGCTGAATTCACTTATTAGCTTTAATAGTTTTTGGTGGCTTCCTTCAAATTTTCTTTTATGTAAGATCATACCACACGGGAATGTAAATCATTTTATTTCTATTTTTTGGTCAGAATGTCTTTTGTTTCTTTCTCATGCCTAATTGCCCTGACTAAAACATGAAGTATAATGTTGAATACAAGTGACAAAAGTAAATATCTTTTTCTTATTCCTGATATTAAGAGGAAAGCTTTGTCTTTTACCATTAAGTATAATGTTAGCAGTGAATTCTCACAGATGCCCTTTATCAGATTGAGAAATTTCTTTCTATTCTTATTGTGTGTTTTTATAATAAAATGCTGTCTATTTTGTCAAATGCTTTTTTTTTTGCATCTACTGAGATGATGTAGTTTTGTTCTTTATTTTATTAATGTGGTATATTGTCAAGAACTGAGCTGGAGAAAGCTAAGCTGCCAGGCATCTAGGTTCTAGGTGGTCAATTAAAACAACAAACCAAAATGAAGGTAACTGTCAAGCATTCATTGTAAGCAAGAAACTAAACAAGAGAAAGTACTAGCTCCCCCAGGGTTCTGTGTTTCCCCATGAAATGGTGCCAGGAGGTCAGATAAATCAATACAGACAGGGAGATCATCGCACTGTTCAAGAAGCCCCAGACAAAATAGTCCTGATGTTTTATGGACCCAGCAGCACAGGGGAGGGAGAGTGAAGGGTTATGAGTGTAAAAATACTTAATATTGAGTCAGAGTTGAGAAAAATATATTCAACTCTTCCTCCAAAAGTAAAGTCCTTCATCTTTGACTTTCATTGGTTCTATTATGATTTATCTTGGTTTGGATCTTGTTGGTTTATCCTATTCTAATTCATTAAGTCTCTTGGATGTGAAAATTAATTTTTAAAAAAATCAAATTTGGGAAGTTTTCAGCCATCATTTCTCCAAATGTTCTGCTCCTTGTTTCTTTTCTCTCCGGAGATTACCATTATACCTATGTTGGCAGGGTTGATGGTGTTCCACCTATTCTCTGAGCCTCTGTTTATTTTTATATTTCTCTTTTCTTTCTGTTCCATTGACTGAGTAAACTTAGTTGACCTATTTTCAAATTCACTGCTTCTCTATTTTGTCAGCTCAAATCCGCTGTTGAGCATTTCTACAGAATTATTCATTTCGCTTACTGTACTTTTCAACTCCAGACTTTCTGAGTGTCTTCTTATACTTTCTATGTATTTATTGACATATTTGGTGATTTTGTTCTCAAACTTTCCTTTAGTTCTTCAGACATGGTTTCCTTTAGTACTTTCAACATATATAAACTAACTGATTTTAAGTCTTTGTCCAGCAAATCTGACATCAGGGCTTCCTCAGGAACAGCTTCTAGAGATTGCTTTTTGTTTTCTCCTACGTATGGGCTGTATTCATTTCTTGGCATGCCTCACATTTGTTGTTGTTGTTGTTGTTGTTGAAAACCAGACATTTTCAATAATATAATATAGTCATTCCAGAAATTATCTTTTTCTCTGGGGGTTGGAAATCATAATTTAAATTCCTATGGTTATGCTTGCTTGCATATTGACATGATTCTTTTGGAAAGCTGCAGAAAGGAAGAAGGGAAATATGTCTTCTAGTCATGATCTACAGCCTTCACAGACATCTATACAGTTAAGAGTTGTATTCTGAAATTTTTTTTAAAGATTTTATTTATTTATTTGACACAGAGAGAGATCAGATCACAAGTAGGCAGAGAGGCAGGCAGAGAGAGGGAGAAGCAGGCTCCTCGCTGAGCAGGGAGCCTGATGCGGGCCTCTATCCCAGGACCCTGAGATCATGACCTGAGCCGAAGGCAGAGGCTTTAACCCACTGAGCCACCCAGGCGCCCTGTATTCTGAAAATTTTGTTGGCAAATCAAAATGTTTTAAAGTGCTGGCAAATATTGATAGAATCTATCCTGAATCCTGTAGAGTAAGTAATTATGCCTGCAATTATTTTACATATATTCAAATTTTTCATATAATAGGCTTTGTTTAAATAGAGTTACATCTATACCTCTTCCCGAAAGCAAGTTTAAAAAACAAAGTGTGCTTTTGAGTAAAGTCTTGTGTAGGCTTTATCTACAAGGCTAATATAGACCATTGTTTATATTTCAAAGTAAACTTAAATCAGCTTTGTATTGGTTCCAGAGAATTAGGTTGTTTAAGGTATCACTACCATTTTCAAAGAACTTGCATTTACAGAGATCAGAGATAACTCTCATTCTAGTAACACAGACACTTCATAGTCTACACTGAGACTTTAGATCCAAACATTTTCATGTCCCCTAGTTCAGTCTTCTCTGGCCAGTGTTACTTAATTTCTTTCTCTCAGAGTCATTTCTCAGTGGATGGGAAAGCTGAGATGGCATGGATAGCAAGTGCATACTTGGGTCTGATTGTACTTTCTGGGATGGCCAAGCATTTATTCAGTTCTTTTTGTTTTTTAACCATATTATTTTTTTATTTAAGCTCAATTAATTAATATATAATGTGTTATTGGTTTCAGAGGTAGAGTATAGTGATTCATCAGTCTTATATAATACCCATTATAATTATGAGCATGAGTAGTGCTCATTACTTCATGTGCCCTCCTTAATGGCCATCACCTAGTTATCCCATCCCCTCACTCCCCTCCCCTCCAGCAACCCTGTTTGTTTCCTATTATTAAGAGTCTCTTATGGGTTGTCTCCCTCTCTGATTTTGTCTTGTTTTATTTTTTCCTCCCTTCTCCTATAAACCTCTGTTTTGTTTCTTAAATTCCACATATGAATGAGATCATAAGATAATTGTCTTTCTCTGACTGACTATTTCACTTAGCATAACACCCTCTAGTTCTATCCATGTCATTGCAAATGGCAAGATTTTATTTTTTTGATGGCTGGTAGTATTTCATTGTGTATGTGTGTGTGTGTGTGTGTGTGTGTGTGTGTGTGTGTGTGTGTGTGTATATATCACATCTTCTTTATCCATTCATCTGTTGATGGACATCTGAGCTCTTTCCCTAGTTTGGTTATTGTGGACATTGCTGCTATAAACATTAGGGTGAAGATGCCCCTTCAAATCACTACTTTTGTATCTTTGGGGTAAATACCTAGGATTAATTCAGTTCTTATTCAGTGCTAACCACTTTTCATGTATCATTCCTTTTACTCTCACAGTCCTATAAAATAGACACTATTATTCTTATCTAACAAGTGAGAAAAATGAGACTTGGAGAAGTTCAATAATTTGTTCGGGCTTGCTCATCTTGGAAATGGTGTAGTCAGAAGTTAAATTGAGGCCCTTCATACTATAATCTTCTGACAAAGAGGCCACATCCTCTAAGACAGGAAAAGACACAAGCCAAGAAGAGTACTGACTACTATGGTCCACACTTGGAAGGAACTGAAGCAGTACTCATTGCAGTTCTATGGGACTTCTACATTAAGGTAATGGTTCTGAGTCTTTGACAACAGGTATTATGTGACACATTCTGGCCAGAGAATTTAATTGTTGGTAGAAGACTCTTTAGCACCATTTTCTCTGGTCATATGATCAATCATCTTGAAAGTACATGTTAAAATGGAAGTAAAAGAAAATCAAAGAATTACCTAGACTAGCAGTACATTTTGTATGAAACAAATAATTTTTTGTTGTTAAACCACTGTGTTTTTGAGTTCGTTTTTTTAAAAGTAGAATAGCATAGGCACACCTATCCAGACTAGAATGAGGATGGTAACTGCTCCTTGTGTATAGCATTCATTAATTTTGTAGCATGAATTTTATAGAGCAAAACTGTGATAACATAGAAAAGAATGAGAATTGGAGCAGTATCTATTGGGTTTTAATGAAACAGTCTTTATATCCAATTTAAGCTGAGCTTTATGCAAATGTGCTTAGAATCAAACTGGGATTTCCTTTTTTTCTAGATCAATAAAACCCTAATTAGTTGACCTTTCGGGTCTGCTTCAAAACATTGTTTTTATGTCATATCATTTATTTATTCTTGACTTTCATTTGCTTTTCCTTTGCCCAAATACTTCTGGCAGAGGAAGCCTGCCATATGTTTTATGAATTAACCAATAAACTCATTCATCAGAACCATTGTTTGTTCATTACAGTCATTTCTCGTGAACCCATTATGGCAGGACCAAAGGAATAATAAACATGAATCTCAATTATGTTGCCTTGGCCCAACCACCCTCTCTGTTCAGATAGTTTAACGACAAAAGATGATTTTCAAAAATCAGTCCCTTTCACTGAAATGGCCTACTTTCACACATGATCAAGTTTGAGGGTTTTATTTTCTAGGAAAAGAAACTGAAACTTGTCTACCAGTTATTCCAATGGATTCTTTCATGCCTCATTAGCATCAATTATCTCTAGGAGGAAGTGTGATAGGCCTTCAAATGGTTACTGCACTATAGCTAACAGCTGGAAACAACTATGGTTCAAGCAAACAAATGACAATAGCAAAAGGACTTTAACCTGGAAACTTAGAGAAAGGCCAGAGAATGAGGGTGTTGGAGGGAAGTCACAGAGGAAAAGTCTTATGGAGTAACATAGGCATTCCCAGTTCTCCAATGGCTCTAAGGTGTTCACCTTGCAAAGGCACTTAGCACCTGGTAATGGTTTTTGTCCATTGGTGCTGATGAGAAATGTTAAACGTCTTACAAAAGGTTCAGCCAAGAACACCTAATAAGATGAAGTGTCATTTTTTTTCCAGAAGAAGTTAATTCTTTCTACATCTCTTTTATTATTCATTTGTTGAATATCTACTATGTGCCAGGAGCTCAGAATTATGGTCAGAATAAATAATGAATAAGACACACTTATATCCTCAAAGATCTTTACCCTTTAGTGGGGGATATTTTTACCTTTTATTGTCTGTGGAGATAAAATAGAGTTGTATGATATTTACCAGATTATAACAATTTGTGACCAGAGCTACAGAGTGTGTTCGAAAGTAAAACAGAGGAAGTAGCTATGAAGAAAGAGTAAATGGTCAATGCTAAACCAGATCAATGCTACTTTCTCTATCCAGCTTTCTTGATATTTGCCTTCCCCTCATACATATTGGACATGAGGTCCTAGGGAGAGGCTGACATGACTTGAGGTTTTTCAAATGGGTAGTCAGAATGGTGGTGATATCTTTTTTTTTTTTTAAGATTTTATTTATTCACTCATGAAAGACAGAGAGAGAGAGAGAGGGAGAGAGAGAAAGAGAGAGACAGGCAGAGGGAAAAGCAGGCTCCCCATGGAGCAGGGAGCCCGATGCGGAACTCGATCCCAGGACCCTGGGGTCATGACCTGAGCCGAAGGCAGAGGCTTAACCCACTGAGCCACCCAGGCACCCTAGGAGATGTTTTGTAGACAGATTTTTTTTTTAAATCTGGAACAATGGACTTTTAAAAAATCCATCTTGCATGTGCTTAACACTGCTAGTGGCTCAGAATGCAGAGAAAAATAAGCATGAGGCTAAAGGCATGTATGTTATAACTTCACAAACTACTCTGATATACACTATATCAACTGGATTTCAGACAGAAAGTAGTTCACATGATCAAATTGTGGAGAGTTTAAGAAAGGGACTAATTATAAACAAGGAAGCAGACAGGGTGAAGGAGAACCAAGGTAGGGTAGTACCCCAGAGTTCATAATAGCAGGAAGTCATTATCAAAAGGAGAGTGTGGTTACCAGTTCTCAGAGAGAGAACAAAGAGTTCTGTGGAGAGAGCCATCTGACAGGAGCTGTGGCCTTCAACAGAGATAACCAGTAGAGCCTTCCCAGGGAGGGAACCCATCTCCTGCTTATATCTCCACTGGCCTGACTAGAGTCAGAGGACAAAGATATCTCTGATAGAGGCCTTTAAGCTCAGCCGAGAGCCAGCATAAAGTAGGATGCAGAAAGTTGGGGGTGGGTGGGTGTTAGATCTAGAGAGGCAAATAGATGTCTAGCACACATACACAGTTCATGAGTCTTTACAACAGCTACATAATAATAACAATGGTAATAATTAACCTGGACTGAGTGCTTACCATATATCAGGTAGTGTATTGGTTCTGTATACCTTAACAAATCCTCACAGCCCTATGAGGTGAGTATTATTTTATTCACACTTTTGTTGAAGAAGACACTGAGGTTTGGAGATATTCATTTGCTCCTTTACTCAGCTAAAGTAGTAGGGTTGCAATACAACCCTAGGAATCTGTCACCAGAACCACTAAATCTTTCCATCTGCCCATCTCTAATACCTACTAATGCCTACGTGAGAAAACTGAAGCTTAGAAAAGTCTAAAGGATTGATTCAAGTCAACATGGCTATGAAATAATGATCCCATGATGGACTCAGCTCTAAGTCTCACACTTTCCAATGACATCTCCAAGTTATGAGAGAGATGGGAAAGGAAGGACCATGGGAACACGAAGCCAGTTTGATCTGAAATGAGAGTGGGCCTGAGTTTGTATTGTCTGTTTTTGTCAGGCTGAGGAAGCAGCATGAGCAAAATCATGGAGACAAAAAGTGGTCTGATCAGGCTAGAGAAGAGGGTACTGGAGAGGGTACAGGAGAGAGCATTTATGAGACCAAGGGGTTAAAAGATGCCAGAGAAGCCAACTGCTTGAAAGGGAGAGGAAAGTTCAAAGAAGAGAACTAGGAGAGGCTCAAAGGGATTAAGTCATATAACCAAGAAAATAACAGTTAAGAGCAACAACAGCATTTACTTGACTTTAAAAGAAACAATCTGTCTAGGATAGCATGTAGCCTGTCTTTATATACTACCTTATTCCACACCAAGAGAGTTAGTTTTCTAGAGTTCTGTGACCTTCTTTGACTCTCAGCAGAAAACATGAAGAGGTTAGGTTCAGATGTCCAATGGAATAACCTATTGTCCTACTACTCCCTTAACTCATTTTCTTTACCTTTTCTTTAGTCCCATCCTACCACTCATCCCTAATTGTGTTGAAATATCTCTATGCCTACAAGCAGGATATCCATTCCCTCAACTGTTATTTACTGAGTCCCTACTATAATAGCCATTGTTTCTAGGTGCTGGGAATTTGGCAGTGAGCAAAACAGAGAAAAATCTCTGCCTTCAAGAAGGTTAAATTTTAGCAGGGAGAAAACAAGAAAAAGAATTATTATCCTTCAGCTGATGATATGTGCCATGGAGAAAAAAGTTAAAATGGGAAATTTTGATGGAGGTTGCAATTTCCAAAAGAGAGGTCAGGAGATCACATTTGGGAAGCCTACAGGATAGGAAAAAGAGCTGTAGAAACATCTGAGAAGGAACATCGAGATAGAGAAAAGGAGAAGCAAAGGCTTGAAGACTTACATTACTCGAAGTATAATGGAAGACACTGAAGTTTCTCAGCAGAGAAAATACAAGACTCAAATCATTTTGTAAAAGGCTCACTCTGGCTGCTGTGGGAATGGGCTGCAGGTGGATGAGGACAAACATAGAAGACTATTGCAATAACTTGGGGAGAGATTATGGAAGTTATGTTGGATGTAATCAAAATGAAAAAGGCAGGTACTGGTGGATTTGGAAAGTAGAGCTGACAAGATTTACTAATGAATAGGTTGTGGGACGGAAAGAAACAAGAGTCAAGATGAGCCTATGAGTTTTGGCCCAAAAGCTGAAAGAATGGAATAGCCATTTTCTGAGCTGGTGAAGACGGTGAAAGGAGCAGTTCAGTTTTGAACATGTTAGGTTTGGGATGCCCATTAACATCCAAGTAGATATGGTGAGTGGGCAGTGAGATATGACAGTCTAGTTCAGGAAAGAAGTCCAATCTGGAGATACAAATGTGGGAGTCATTAGCATGCAAGTGTTACTTAAGGCCAGGAAGCAAAAGCCTTTTCAGATGGTGTATTTAGTGAAGTGTTGATTTTGAAGTGCTTCAACTTTCAGAGGTATGTACATAAGTGAAATAAACCATGGGGAGGAGACAACAAAGAATGGTTTGGACAGTGGTAAATGGGAGTTCACCAGTCTTGACCAAAGCTGGCAGCCACCTCTTAGATCTCACCACCTCAGCCACCTCTTAACTCATTTCTTCCATGAAAAATGGACAAGCTGGCCATTTGGCATCGGAACTGCCCTCCAAAATATAATTCTAGATAACTAGTTTGTAACCTCTGTCTTACAGGCAAGAATCTAAAAATTTGGTTCCGGTTTGTTCCCCAACACTATTTGGTTAGCCTCATTTCTGCTCATAAGCACAGATTTCACATAGTGCCTATTGTTTGATGTTGTGGACCTGGAGTTTTCCTTAACTCGTAATCCAGGCTTCACGTCCTGTAGGACCAGAGGTGCGCTGGTACTAATTTCCACTGCCTCATGAGAAACAATTTTATATTTGCTGGAATTTTGTAAACCAGAAAATAATCACAGTCATTGGTGCCTGAGTGCCTCAACTGGTTAAGCATCTGCCTTTGGCTCAGGTCATGATCTCAGAATCCTATGATCGAACCCTGTATCTGGGCTGTCCGCTCAGTAGGGAGTCTGCTTCTCCCTCTCACTTTCCCTCTGCACTTTTTCTCTCTTAAATAAATAAATAAAATCTTTTTAAAAAATAAACCCAATCATTCTTAAAATTAAATTACATAAACTTATGTAAATTATATTAAAAACAAGTTCACCAATAATCAAAACTCATCAGTTCCTATTTTACTGCATTTTATTATTATGTGTACTTCTGAGGGGTTTTTAAAACTTCAACTGTATCTGTATTCTAGAAATACTACATAATTGTATATTCTCATCCTCACTCAGTTTTCTATGACTTGACGTCAGTAGCTTTAAATAGGCCACATGCAAATATTTATGCCACGGAGATTGTCAAACAATACAAATCAGGGCTATTTTCCCTGGAAAGCCAGTTTAAAATTTTTGTTAGCATACCAATGTGCAAATGTCATCCTTGGGAATTCATCATAGCTGAAAGAAACTGGAAATGACAATGGTAGACAGGCATGTAGAGATTAAAGTTCAGATCCAC
The DNA here is from genome assembly GCA_002007465.1 of Ailurus styani. Lineage (NCBI taxonomy): Eukaryota > Metazoa > Chordata > Mammalia > Carnivora > Ailuridae > Ailurus > Ailurus styani. The sequence continues at coordinate 499,246 of LNAC01000242.1, read as the reverse complement.
TATTCCCTAATTCTTAACAGAATATCTCCTTGATGATTATTCTTAAAATAAGTCTTGATGATTATTCTTAAAATAAATCCTTGATGATTATTCTTAAATAAGATTGTTCCATGGATCTTCTGAAACTGGTTTTTGAGAATCCGCACCTACAATTTGTACCTCCTGCTTTTCCAGCAGCAACTACAAAGACTGATGGGATGCATTATAAAAGGTCAACAGACCATACTCTAAGGAGTTCCCTGGAAAATAGGTTGACATTCTGAGTCAGTGTTTTCTGACATCTATCCAATGATAAACCTTATTATAAAAATGCAATTGAAAAGAGTACAGAGTTTTCCCAAGTTCAAGGAGCATATAAAGAGAGATAAAGAATAAGTAGGACAGTGGGGAAATGGTTCTTTAGGGTATAAAACATACATACTCCATTTTTCAAAAATTCTATATCTTTGTAATAAGTTTTCAACCGTCAAGGGTTCAGGTTGGGTGTCATATAGCTCTCACATAGGTAAAACCAAATGAGGCTCACTTTCTCCTTTCAAGTTTCCTGAAGCTAACCCCTTTCCTTCCTTTTTACATGTTCTATCCACAAATAGAGCTGGTAAAAAGTATCTGTTACAATGACCTGAGCTTTACCATTCATGGCAAATCTCTCTAAATTATAGGTTTTTCCTCATAGAGACCACTTACAGTGGGCATAATACAAGGCTGTGTTCAACCATGCCACTCTTTGAACTAGCTGTACCATGTTATTACCACACTAAACTGGAGTGGCCAGTTTTTCTATAAATAAATATCCTCCTCACTGGGTAGATGAAAATCCTTAGAAGCAGTTCCTGTATTATTGATTTTATGGTTTCTAGTTTCTATGCTGGGAATGACTTTTGAGTTGTTTTGAAAAGAGAAGTCTTGTAAACACTTGACTGTTGCCAGACTTGAGAAAAATCCGATTAGCAGGGAATCAATAACATTATTACTCAGCTGGATTCCCTATAATTCTTGCATTTCTGGGCCAGGTGGGTGGATGAGGGTGAGGAGGTGAGCTCTTTCAAAGAGTTTGTATGTTCTTCCTGGATCCCATTTACGTCTTTGCGACAGTCCTTTAATTTTGTGGTGTTGGAAATGGAGCTAATAATGACAATTTGAACAAGACTGGCTTCCTCTCTGTGAGGAAGAACAAAGCAGAGATTATTGGCTTTGACAAAAGTGATTAGAAGCTTAATCAGCCACTCTGTGAGATACCCCATCATCCACATGAAATAAAGTCCAGGAACTCACTAGAATTGTATAGCTTTTTTTTTAAATTTTATTTTTATTCTTTGCCCAAGGGGTCCAGGTCTGTGAATCATCAGACTTACATCTTTCACAGCATTCACCAAAGCACAAACCCTCCCCAGTGTCCATAACCCACCCACCCTATCCCTACCCTCCCACCCCCCAGTAATCCTCAGTTTTTTTTGTGAGATTAGGAGTCTCTTATGGTTTGTCTCCTTCCCCATCCCATCTTGTTTCATTATTTTTCCCTCCTTACCCCCCCACAACCCCCCACCCTGCCCCTCAAGTTCCTCATATCAGAGAGATCATATGATAATTGTCTTTCTCTGATTGACTTATTTCGCTCAAACTATGGAAAGAACCTAGATGTCCATCAACAGATGAATGGATAAAGATGTGGTATATATATACGATGGAATACTATGCAGCTATCAAAAGAAACGAAATCTTGCTGAATTGTATAGCTTTTCACACAACATCAGAAGTCCATGCAAACATTATAGCTTCAGGTTAGTGGTTTGGTTGTTGTTGCCATTTGTCTTGTTTTCTTTTTCTATAAACACTCTAAAGGGATGCGCTGGAGATATGGAGAGTCAGGATGTTTTATAGAAGCTTCAGCCTCCATCTGACTTCCTTCACTGCCATCTTTTGGGTTCTTACAACTATATCCTCCAGACCTGGGAACAACTTCCTGGCCAGAAGCTCCGGTCAGAAACCTGTGCTCCCAGAGTTACATCAACTATGTTGGTCACAGCTGAGTTCTCTCATCTTTTGAACCCATTCTGATATTCTTATGAACTAGCCCTCATTTGAATTCTTAACCTGTCCACTCTTTCCTCAGGGCTTGGATCGATATGCTGCCCTAAACCAGACTTCCATGGTTGAGTTCCTACTACCATGTAACATTCTTCATCCTTGCTAGGGTTTCCCTGCCTGACTATACAGCATGTGACCACTGATAACCAGATCCCCTGATGTGTGTCCACCTCTTTGGATTTTCACCTATTATAGCCACCTGGCTTTCAGTCCTGGCTATATATCTGAAAAACAAGTGAACTTTTAGGAAATACTTACGTCTGTTTCTTACCCCTAAAAACTTGGATTTAGTTGCTCTTATGTGGGACATTGATATTTTTTTAAAAGCCTTTGTTATGGACTAAATTATCCTCCCCTTAATTCATATGTTGAAGGCCTAACCCCCAGTACCTCGGATGTGACTGCATTTGGAGATAGGGTCTTTAAATAGGTAACTAAATTAAAATGAGGTCATTAGGGTGAGTTAGAATCTACTATGACTTGTATCCTTATAAGAAGAGGAAATTAGGACATAGACATGCACAGAAAGAACACCATGTGAAGACACAGGGAGAAGAAAGCGAAACCAAAGAGAAAGGCTTCAGAAGAAACAAACTGCTTACTTCTTGATCTCAGACTTTGAACCTCCAGAACTGTGAGAAAATAATTTTTGTTATTTAAGACACTCAGTCTGTCATATTTTTAAGGCAGTCCCAGAAAACTAATATAGTCCTTAAATAGATTCAATAAGTAGTCAGATGTGGAAACCATTAATCTGATCCTGAAGTTTTAACACACATCAAATCACCTAGAGAACTTTTTAAAACACAGATTACTGAAGCTAAGCCTTAACATTTCTGATTCAAGAATCTGCATTTCTATCAAATTTCTAGATGATACTAATGCAGTTAGTTCTAGGACCATATTTGCAAGACAATGAACAAATTTATGTATTGCAGTTGGTCTTTCTTGAGTCTCCAGATTGCTTTACAGAACAGCTTCAGTGCCCAGGGGTTCCCTAGTCCTTTATCGCCATTTCCCTGGGCTGATCAGGTCAGCTGACCTTGATTAATACATGTTTCTTTAGGAAAGAAATTAGGGGGCAGAGCATCTGTGAATAGTTGCAATCTCAGTAAGTCTGTATATATGTTTGTGAGTTTATGTATCTTTCTACAAACAGTTTGAGGCAACTACTAAAAATTGAGAGAACTGGGTTATTTCACATCTAAAGATCTGAATAAATGCTTCCATTTTAATGTATTAAATGTTAGATGCATTCTATAGGTTATTTACTAGGCATTTTATTTTTATTTTTTTATTTCATTTTTTTAAAAGACTTTATTTACTTGTCTGAGAGACAGAGAGAGAGAGAGCGCACAAGCAGGGGGAGTGGCAGGCAGAGGAAGAAGTAGGCTACCAGCCCAGCAGAGAGCTGGATGTGAGACTTGATCCCAGGATCCTGGGATCATGACCTGAGCCGAAGGCAGACATTTAACTGACTAAGCCACACAGGCATCCCCCTTTTTTTTTAAGCTTTTAAAAAAAGCTTTTCCTTCAATAATTTATTAGCATTCATTTTGAAGAGTCAATAATAATAACGCTGTTTTAGACTTGAAGAGTACTTTGCATTGTGCCAAAAAGGGGATGTATGTGAGACTCCATCACCCACTTTATTTCTGTGAAGCCTAATTACACTGGAACTTTTCAGTTCTTTTTTCCTAACATCTATCTCTTTGACTCAGGATTAGCTGATGGATGAGAATTTCACTGTAGGAAGCCTTTCCTATCCCCTGCTTATTCCTAAAGGAGTTTGTAAAACTCAATTGGACTAACCTATCCTTTTAAGCACCCTGGAGGAGAAGACAGCCTTAGTCTATGAGTTCCCTTTATGTCCCCAATGAATAGGACACTGGAAAGCATGAATTAAATATGCAATAAATGGTCATTGAATCAATCAGAAAATGAAACTTTTATCCTACACAGATTGGGTTATTTCTCACCCTTCTTCCTTTGTATATGTTTTCTTCTGGGCTAAAGACTCTCTTCTTCACCTAACTTGGGCTTCAGTACAAAACTTATTCTGAATTGAGTTTGTGCCCTAGAAGAATCCATAACTGTGCTATTTCTCGCCCTTTGCTTTGAAATTCAGTGGCTATTGATTTAGTAATCCCATTGATACAAGCTAACCTTTAGAGAGCTCTGTGCAAAGTGCATTCACATGTGTAATTTCATTTAATCCTCACAAGAATCACCTAGGGGTTTTTAGACACTACATTTCTCATCCCCACCTGAGGCCAGCTACATCAGAATATCTGGAGATGAATCCTAGGAGTTAGCATTTTAAAGAGCCTCTTAGGATTTTAATGTATAGCAGCCAAGACTGGGAATCACTGAGCCAGATGGTCCACACCTATGGCACAAAATATAAACTTACCCTTGTTTGAATGAGCTGTTACAATCTGAAAAAGATTTGAAAGTAGCTCGAAAAGTTCTACATTCTTGGTCTCTCTTCTCCCTTCTCTAGTTTTCAGCTCTTTTCCATAGTTTAGGACCTAGTTCCCTGACCTGCTTTCTAGACCAATACACTTTCAGTCTCCTCTCAGTTCCTCCTATTTGCTTCCCCAGTTATTACCATGTTCAGCAAAACAAAAATAAAAACTGTGCTCAGACAAACCTTTGGGGAGTCTCCATCCATCTCAATGCCAGTAGGGTTAATTACCTGTTAGCACTTTGAGGGAAAGGCCTTGGCATGTCTTTTTTTTTTTTATCTTCATTATAAACATTCAACAAACGAGAGCGAATTACTTGCGTTAGTAATAAGGCTACTGGTGGAGATGATACACAGAATTGTAAACTGGATTAAAGATCTTGGAATTCCTTTATGGGGTACCCTTGAAAGGATCTACACTAGAGAGTTACAAGTTCAGACTAGCATTTGGAAAAGATAACAGGGGCTGCAGAAGAACTGGAGAGGACTCAGAGTTAGGAGATTATTGGAGACAAAGATTAGAGCCGAGGAGTAGATGGGAAAATATTTTAGAAATGGAATCCATAAAGCAGCTTAAAACGATACAACTCTCCATTCCTCTGTGTTGTTGCATTTGTTCTTGAGGTGACTAAATGTCACTCCACAGGGGGAACCTTTGTATTTTAAAATGTGTTATAAAATAAAAGCATTATAACACCTACTTAGCAAAATTTAATCATTCTGAACCCTACTGCCTTATTAAACACAAGCTTGGCTTTTAAACAAGGAATGGGAATGGAAAGCCAAAGGTAATTAAATATAAACTTTTTTGGTTTTCTTCTCTTGACCAACACTAGTGTCTGATGTAAGTGTTCAGAAAACATAAAAATGTTTTACCTCCAACAGTAAGAGGTTTTAAATCAGCTGGAAGTAAGAAAAAAAACATTAAGATTAAAATGAGTCTTAGCTGCTCTTTTAGTCCATTGCTTTGTGCATATCTCAGCATGTGTTCATTGTAAGTTCTTGAAAGTTATTAAACCAGTTGGCACCTGAAGGTTATAATATACTAGAAATTCTAGAGGTGCAACCCCACATTGCACTCATTGAGAACTGCTCAGGGTTCACCAAACATCCTGGCTTTCAGGACCTTTTCTAGTGGTATCTAAAAGATGTCTGTTTATGGGACCCATGTGAGCTATATGCTGTGTAACCAGGACAGTTCCAATTTATGCTTGTAATGTGGGCCTAATTTTAATCTCATCCCTTCCATTTTCAAAAGTGTCTTGGTTTAGATAATAAGTTACTTTATCATCCTAGCTGTGAGGGTCAGAGCAAGTGTTTTTGCTGTGAGGGGAAAACTTTCTGCAAAATAAGACAGTTCACTTTTTCTCTCCTTCTTGATTCTCTGAATAACTTAACTGGGTGAGTGGCAGAATCATATGGTTCCATTAGCTGGGATAGGAAGAACCATGGGAAAGGAGTAGGAGAAAGTTGGAGTGGGAGAGGAAGTAGAGGTTTCTCAAACCCCCATTGTGGATGACACAAGTTGTGAAAGCAGCCAGTGAACTCAACTATGGATCAGGGCAAAAATATTCATGAAAAGTAAGATAGTCACTCTTCCTGAGACCCAGATCTGAACATTTCATTGACAAAGTGACTTAAAAACTGCCAGGAAAAATTCCAGCATATCAATAATAAAAGAAACCTCTCCAAGTGGCCAAAGGCATATTATTAGAGCAAGAAGTTGAGGGGACTGGAAAGCCATGTTGGACAGACTCTAAGTGCACCTGCACCGTGGCTTGTGGCAGGGAACTCGCCATCTCTATTGGTGGGTTGAATTTCATCCTCTTGCCTTCTCTGGAGCTGATGACTATGCCATCTTGAGCAAGTTGTCTAACCTCCCTGTGCCTTGCTTTTCCAAACTGGGAAGTGAGAAGCCTCAGAAGTGACTATATCACTGATAAAGATATTGCTTCATTTTACAAATAAAAATCTTATTTCAGGATTCTTTTTTCTAGTCTGAAGCTTCTGTAAGACAGGGAGAAAATTTGTGTCCCTCATCCATTTATGAAGCCTTTTCTTAGACTAAGTTATCCTTGGCTAGACTGAAACTTATTACTGCTTTTCAAAAAGAAAGTCCAAAATTGTGTTGTATGTATTTTTATCTTAAGGGTGATCATTTTGATTTAGATGACATATATACATCCATACAAAATGAATGAAATTGATGCTTATTTTTGTGGCTTCACAAATTCATCTCTATAAGAAAAAATAATCTGATTGGGTTTTTGAAAGTAAAAGACTAGTTTCAATTTCAGTTACATAAACATAGCTTTAACATTAGAGGAAGTAACTAGTCTCAAATCCCAGAAGTCAGCAAAATAAGTAAATATTGTTTATTTTTAAAAGATAAACATAATAGATGTCTAAAATCAGTCTTACATGGAATGTCAATGTTTATAGTCCAAATTGATAAAGATTTTAAAATGTGAAGTGTATAAATGTTCTTTTTTAATTCATTTGCTAAGGTATTGGATCTTTTTACTGCTTTCCTCACCCACACTCTCCAGTAAAGTGTCTTCCAGATAAAAGCCTTGCTGCTCAAAGTGAGGTTTTGAGTCAGCATCATGGACATCACCTGGGAGTTGATAGAAATGAAGAATTTTGGACCCCACCCCACAGCCACTGGATCAAAATCTGCATTTTAACAAACTCTCTGGGTGATTTTCATGCACAACAAAGTTTGAGAAGTACTGGCTTAGAGAATAGTTGACTAGGAATAGCATAGGTCATAAAATTAAGTTAGTCAAATACAAGAGTGAATGGACTTAAAATACCTTGTGCTTCCCTCCAAAAGAAATTATATTAATCCTCCAAAGGCTTTTTTCTTATCCCTGTGTGTGCACTGATGTCCGCCTCTGTCTTCTCTTACCACTTGTTTATGGTATCATTCTCTTTCATATTATGTATGGTGGTTACATGTAATTGTGCTTAAACTTTATAATTGCTACTACTTAGCAAAATTTCAAACTTCCTCTAAAATTACTTCACTTCCAACCCTACAATATGCTCTATTTACACAGCCTATATCTGTTTCCTTTTCTCTGAGACTCCCTCCATAAAAGCAGACATAATATGAAATAGAAGAATGGTTTGGCTTGGGAATGTACGGATTCTGGGAGTGCAGCCATGGACCAGTGCCAACCAGAACTGGATGAATGATACTGGGGTAAAGCAGTACTAGGGATCTTCATTAGCAGAAGGAGGGGCATATTTTAGTCATGGGTAATGCAGAATTCTTTTTCAGCATGAACTGTAACTGGTGAGAATATTCATTTCTGAGGGCTGAAACATGGCATATGTGGACTATGGTGCTTTCCAGAAGCACCACTAGTGGAAGGGAATGCTTAGGAATTTTTTTTTCTTTTCTACTACACTTCTATTAATAAAATACAAAATTTCTTCCCAGGCAAAATACAAATAAAGAAAACTGACTCATCTTGATTGAGGACAGAGCAGATGGGATAATATAGTTATAGGGTAGAGAGAATAAAAACTATACAGTCAGACAGACATACTAGAGTTCAAATCTCACATCTCCCATTTATAAACCATAAACATGACCAAATTGCTTGGCCTCTCTGACCCTCAGATTTCTCACCTGTAAAATGGGAATTATAATACTTATCTTGAAGAATTGTTTTAGATAATTAAATGAGATGATATATTTACAGTCTCTAGGATAAGTCCTGGTACTTATCCACTCAATGAATATTAAGTATCTCTTTTCTCCTTTCTTCCTTAATTCTATTCTGAATCAATGGGCAGGATTATTTTATATGATTGACTAAATAACATGAGGGATGGTCACTACTGTGATTGAAAACCAAATGGGTGAATGTGACCTTCACATAGCAGCATTATAAACAGATGCATGAGTATTATTTGTGCATATTACACTGATATGCTGAGGGAACAGGGCTGATCAGTTTGAATAAATGTGAAGGTTGGTATGATTCTGGAATTCCTCTGCAGCCTCCAAAAGGACAGAACCATACCATCTTCAAGTACTTTCCAATATTGAAAAGGGGCCTTTCCTTTCTACTGTCTTACTTTTGAAGACTATGGAGGAAGTGATTCTAAAAAGGAAAATGTTACCGAAATGCATACATGATTTTGATTTTTCTATATCATTGTCATCTCATTCTTTCAGGCATTAATTCAATATCTAAGTATTTACATGGTCAGATATTGTGTTAGATGCCAAAAATACAGGAGTCAACAAAATAGCCATCCAAATCAAGAAGGAGAAAGGGATTTTATGACAATATAGTTTCTTCCTAATCTAGACTTTGTATCTGAAAGCAAAGCAATTAATTTCCCGCCCCCCTTACTTCTTTTTTCCCTTTGCATATTTGATTTGGGTATCTATCTCTTTCCCTTTGTAAATTCACAGCATTTTGAGTATATTTTTCTTCGCATTTGGGATGTTAAATTTTATTCAGCTTCCTTAATTCTACTAAATCTCTTTCAAATTTTTCTTCTATAACTTGATTCTATTTCCTTATTTGCAAAACATGGACTTCTTCCTGTGAGAAGGAGGAACTATTACTATAAATTCTAGCTATTTTATCCTTTTCTAGAATAGGTCTAGTAAATTGCTGATATTCAGAAAATAGGGAAGGACAGTAGGACCGCAATTCAGAGATAAAGGATTTTTGTTTGTTTATAGCTAGCCTGATTCCATTCACAGGCAGTTTGCTTAACCAAGGTAAACAATATTTCAGCTCTGTCCTGGGATAAATATATGTAGATATAGAAAACACTGTTAGATTGATGACCGTAATTGTTTATGCTTCTCTAATATGCATACCCTTCGCAATGTACTTCACAAACTTCCATAAAGAGGAGAATTTTATTTCCCCACCGACTGAATCTCAGCTGGATTTGTGACTTGCATTAGCTAACAGAATGAGGAAGAAATGAATTTATCCTACTTTTGAGTCTAGGCTTCAAGAGGCCTTCTGTTAATACTGCCCAGATGCTATGAACATAAGCTGAGGCTATCCTCTGGTAGAAAGTCATAAGGCCTTTTTATTCCTGATTACTCTAGCCAACAGCCAGACATGTGAGCAAAGCCAACCAAGACCAGGTAGGTCCCAGTGACACCCCAGATGATTGCAGATGCATGAGTAAGTCCAGTCAAATCTGGACCAGATGAGAACTACACAGCTGAACTGTAGACTCATGACCAACTAAAAAAAATCTCATTTGAAGTTTCTGAATTTGGGGTAGTTTCTTACTTAACAGTAACTAACTAATTATAAATATTTTCATTTGAATGATTCCATGGTTTACCTGAGGTGATACAAAGTTTTCCTTTTCATAGTCTCCTTGCACTATGAATCCCAGCCTTAGTAAAACTATTTTTTTTCTCTTTTTTAAATCCTTTGGTTGGTAGGAAAATCTAAAGGCAGTGGTGTGCTGCTAAGTATTTCACAACAAAGCTCTTAGGAAAAAAAGTGTGTGTGTGTATTTAAATTTATTATATTTAATATATTGAATTTATTAAATTTATATAAATAAATTTAAATTTATTATTTCACATTTATAGAGAATATGTAACACACAACTTATAAATAACAATAAAATATATGATGCTCTTTTGTAAATTCTATTCAATTTATTCTCACAGAATGCTTTTGTTAGTTTTTACAGAATTTTGTATGTTGTTCAACCATTATTTGACAAAGTCACATCACAACCTGCCACTTCTTTTCCCAATTAATTTTTCTCTTTAGCATGATATATGATCTATTGTTGAACTAGTTGTAAATCTTGTACAAAAGTTATAGTTGTTAAATTGAAATCTCTTCTTTCATCTTCAGCATTAGACACAACACACTAGGTGTAATTTGCATTTTCCTCAATACTTTCTTTAGTCTAAGCAATCAATAAGACAATAAATCAGGCCTTGATTTGTAGTATTAGCTGCTTTTTGTGGTGAAACATGCCATTGTGATCATTTTCAAACTATCAACCCAATATCACTAAAATGGAGTTAGGAAGAGATGTTCAGTTGCACACCATCAATTGGCATTTCTACCATGCTGATATAATAGTGTTAAATAACCTTACGAGCATAGATAATATTAATAGAGTAAAATTACTGGAATGCAATGAGCTTTGAGTATTTATGACCTTTTTAAATATAATTTACTGAATTATAAATTTATAAAATTTAATTTTCAGGCATGTTTAACAATTGGCTCACAAAATTCCCCAAAAATATTAACAATCAAATGAGCTGGCTCCAGTACACCTTGCTGAAGGATGCTAGAAACAGCTGTTAAAATAATTATAATGATAACAGTTACACTAGTAACAGCTAATATATAATGATAATTAGTTAGCATACTAACAAACAGATTATTATTATAACCTAGATATACTAATAATAGCTCCCATACATCTAGTGCTTTCTAAATCCCAGGTATTGTTCTAAGTATTTTAGATTCATAATCTCCTTTATTACTCACAATAGCTCAGTGAGGTAGGTATTGTTATTTGTATCTCTATTTTTTTAAAGATTTTATTTATTTATTTGACAGAGAGAGAGATCAGATCACAAGTAGGCAGAGAGGCAGGCAGAGAGAGAAAGGAGAGAGCAGGCTCCCTGCTGAGCAGAGAGCCCGATGAGGGGCTCCATCCCAGGACCCTGAGATCATGACCTGAGCCGAAGGCAGAGGCTTTAACCCACTGAGCCACCCAGGTGCCCCTGTATCTCTATTTTACAAATGAAGAAACAGAAGCAATAGAGTTACTTACCTTGTCTAAGTTCATAAAACTACCATGGCCTCCCACAAGGATGGATATGTTTTATCAAAAAAATATTGTGCCTATAGAGATGAAATCAACAACAGCTCTAATGGCAGTGTGAATAAAGATTCAAGGCCATTTATAAGAAGAAGCATAAATAGTGCCTAGGGAGGGAGAATGGGGTTTTGCTAAAGTTTTTGATGAATCAGGTGAATGAGTAAGAAGGGATTATAGGGGAAAAGTGGTGTTAAGATCATGATGCATGCTTAGAAAGCTGAAAGCTGAGTTGTTTAATATGGCTGGAGTAGAGGCTGAGTATGGACAAGTAATGACAGTGAAGATTGAGAGTTAATGTGGAGCAGATAAGGCAGAAAGCTTGATGTAAGAGTTTTGAGGGTGACCACAAAGTAGACATGTGCAGCCAAGAAAGGGAAAGAAGCAAAGCCAAACTGGAACTGATTAATAGGAGCTCGTGGGCTAACAGAAGCCTTGCTGAGTTCAAAGGGCAGACTTTCATTATGTATGTTATGGTAACTTTTATGTGTTAACTTGTCTAGGCTATGGTATCCATATTTTTGATCAAACACTATTTTATATATTTCTGTGAAGGTATTTTGGGGGGATGGCATTAACATTTAAATCAGTAGACTCTGAGTAAAGCAGATTGCCCTCCATAATACAGGTTGGTTTTATCTAGTGAGTTGAAGTCCTTACTAAAAAGACTGACCTCCCCCAAGGCAGAGGAAATTCTGCCAGCAAGCTGTCTTAGACTTAAACTGTGACTATTCCATGGGTTTCCAGTCTGCTGTCCTACTGCTGTCATCTCTTTGTGCTATCCACTCTCTAATTCATTAGTTGAAATCCTAATTCCAAAGATGATGGTTTTAAGAAGCAGGTGTTTAGGTGATGCTTAGATCAAAAGGGTGGAGCCTTCATGGATGGGAATAGTGCCTTATAAAGGAGACCCCAAGAGATTTCTAGCCCCTTCTACTGTGTGAGGACACAGCAAGAAGGCACTGGCTAAGAACCAGGAAGAGGACCATCCTAAGAATGCTAGCACCTTGATCTTAGACTTCCTAGCCTCCAGAACTCTGAGCAATAAATTTCTGTTGTTTATAAGCTATTTTGTTATAGCAACTTTAATGGACTAAGGCACCTGCCCTCCATATTTTGGACTTAATCAGCCTCCAAAACCGCATGAGCTAATTCCTTAAAATAAGTCTATCTATCTATCATCTATCTATCCATCCATCCATCCATCCATCCATCCATTCCCACATTGTACTGGTTGTTTCTCAGGAGAATCCTAAGACAATATAGAATATTGGAGTGGAAACCAGTATGGAGAACTATGGGCACAGAAGGGAACTTTTGAGGTGCGAATTAAAAAGTAAAGGAGCTCCAGATGGCCATAATTTTTTTACACAGAAATGGAAAAAAAAAGTCATTGAAATTGAGGAAATTGAGAGTAGATTGTTAGTTGGGCCATTTCTCAGATTAGATGGTTAAGGAACAGAGTAAAAGAGAAAATGGTGAGAGTCAGGTGTCCTAGAACTATGGTGAGGTGACCTGGAAGAGGTGACAGAGAAAAAAGAAATATGGGAATCTAGATGGTGTGAGCTTACAAACAAATGGGATTTTCAATGATGACAGTGGAACAGTGGTCTGGAAGGAGGTTGGTGACTCCAAAAAGATGCAATTTTTAGAAAGTGACAGAATATGTTACCTCCTCAAGAGGGATTGCAAGGGAAGTCAGATGGATGGCAACAAATTTGCCCATTCATTGAAGGCAGCTCCCAAATTCTATCTAGAAAGTGTTCAATTGCAATACTATGGCTGTAAGGCAAATCGTGGACTCATTTGGAAGTTGAATTTGCTAGTATTTTTACTTCATTTATGTTTTGTGTTAACAAAAATAATGAAGTTTTCTAAAAATGCTTGTATTCACACTGCTTAAGTAAGCAGGAAAAAAAAGCATCGACTTTCTTTTATTTTATCAAATTTTCTTTTTTTTTATTATTTGCCCCAGGGGTACAGGTCTGTGAATCATCAGACTTACACCTTTCACATTGTCACCACAGCACAAGCCTTCCCCAATGTCCATAACCCATCCACTCTAACCCTCCTCTCCCACCTCCCAGTAACCCTCAGTTTGTTTTGTGACATTAAGAGTCTCTTATAGTTTGTCTCCTTCCCGAGCCCATCTTGTTTCATGTTTTCCCTCCCTACCCCACATGACCCCCTACCCTGCCCCTCAAATTCCTCATATAAGAGAGATCATATGATCATTGTTTCTCTGATTGACTTATTTTGCTTAGCATAATACCCTCTAGTTTCACCCACATCGTTGCAAATGGCAAGATTTTGTTTCTTTTGATGGCTGCATAGTATTCCACGGTGTGTGTGTGTGTGTGTGTGTGTGTGTGTGTGTGTGTGTATACCACATCTTCTTTATCCATTCATCTGTTGATGGACATCTAGGTTCTTTCCATAGTTTGGCTATTGTGGACATTGCTACTATAAACATTCAGGTGCATGTGTCCCTTCGGGTCACTACATTTGTATCTTTAGGGTAAATACCCAGTAGTGTGATTGCTGGGTCATAGGGTAGCTCTATTTTCAACTTTCTGAGGAACCTCCATACTGTTTTCCAGAGTGGCTGAACCAGCTTGCATTCTCACCAACAGTGTAGGAGGGTTCCCCTTTTTCCGTATCCTCACCAACATCTGTCATTTCCTAACTTGTTAATTTTAGCCATTCTGACTGGTGTGAGGTGGTATCTCACTGTGGGTTTGATTTGTATTTTCCTGATGCCGAGTGATGCTGAGCACTTTCTCATGTGTCTGTTGACCATTTGGATGTCTTCTTTGCAGAAATATCTGTTCATGTCTTCTCCCCATTTCTTGACTGGGTTATTTGTTCTATGGGTATTGAGTTTGATAAGTTCTTTATAGATTTTGGATATAAGCCCCTTATCTGATATGTCATTTGCAAATATCTTCTCCCATTCTGTCAGTTGTCTTTTGCTTTTATTGACTGTTTCCTTTGCTGTGCAAAAGCTTTTAATCTTGATGAAGTCTCAATAGTTCATTTTTGGCCTTGCTTCCCTTGCCTTTGGTAATGTTCCTAGGAAGAAGTTGCTCAAGGATTTTGATGGATTCCTGTCTCACATTGAGATCTTTCATCCATTTTGAGTCTATTTGTGTGTGTGATATGAGGAAATGGTCCAGTTTCATTCTTCTGCATGTGGCTGTCCAATTTTCCCAACACCATCTGTTGAAGAGACTCTCTTTTTTCCACTGGACATTCTTTCCTGCTTTGTCAAAGATTAGTTGACCATAGAGTTGAGGGTCCATTTCTGGGCTCTCTATTCTATTCCATTGATCTATGTGTCTGTCTTTGTGCCACTGCCATACCGTCTTGATGATGACAGCTTTGTAATAGAGCTTGAAGTCTGTAATTTTGAAGCATCAACATTCTATAGGTTACTATATTGGTGTAGCTACAGGATCACTGATGGAAATTCCCAAGGGCCAACCATCCATCCCTATTAAACTCTGGTATCACTGAAACAAAAGTATGACTGCCTTTGCAGTGATTATAAGTGTGTGAAAATAATTAGGAAATGCAGTAAATCACAAAATCTCCTGCCCTTTTAGATATTCCCTTTCCCTTTGCATAATCCTGATTTTCAGTGACTAAATCTTCTCAAAGTCTTTTGTGAGGCTGAAAGCTACTCAAAGCAGAACAATGTGTTTGCTGTAGTATCCATAAAAATGGTCCTTTATATTGTTTTTAGGTTCATTGCACTTTTCATCTTTTTTTAGTCTTATGCTCCTTTTCAACAATAGTTTCAATTTGCTTTGTAAGAAATAGTGACAAAGACATTATGGGAACTTTAGAACATCTGACACTATAACTCAGTCCCTAGTGTTAAACTCTTTTTGAGTGGCCTCAGGGGGCATTACTAGCTATAAGTGAGAGATATCATTGAGGAGTTATCTGGTACAAAGAAATGTGCCATAATACCACAATTGAAAGCTCTTCAAATTAATTTATATATCTCTGTTGTGAATTCCTAAAACAAGACTCAACACTTGGTTGTAGAAAATTTAGGAAATCAATCAATATACAATTAATTGTTGAGCTCCTACTATACAACAGATGTTTTGGTAAGTGTCATAAAAAATAAAAAGATATGTAAGACCCTTAAAACCTGCTTTTAGAGATGTTGCAGAGTAACTGGGGAGAAAAACATGATCCCATGAAGAAGCAATAAATGAATAAATAAATAAATAAAACAGCATATGAGAACTGTTTAAAGAATTAAAGAGATGGTTATGGGTTGGGGGCTTGAGAATGGACTCACAGAGAATGTGAGAACTGAGAAATGCTTTGAAAGATGGATGTGAATTATTAAATTAAGGTTAGATAATTAAGATTAGGTAAAGGAGGTTAGATATTATCTAAATAAATATCTTAAGTACACAAAGAGAGTTTAGTTCTAGGGTTAATGTAATTAAGTTTGAACTCTATTATGTAGACACTGAAAAGCTACTGAAAAGTTAATATGTAGAAATATGGAAGTAATAGTTTAGGCAAATAAAAAAAGTTGTGGAGTGACTGACAGAATTACAGTTAGGATACTCCTGGCAAATATCCTGAATTTGCTGTTTGACCTTTGGCCAGTTACTCATATCTTCAAACCTGCATTTCTCATAGCAAAACAAAACAAAACAAAAGGATAATAGCATAATATCATTCTCATCATGTTTTCCTGACAGTTAAGTAAAATATAAAGACAAAACACTTATCACAGTGCCTGGACCAGAGAAAGATATAATAAAAATAATGATCATCATTATATTGTTGTCAATAAATGTTTGAAAACAAGTTATGGAAGTGTAGATGAAATTAAATGGAAGGAAAAACGAAACATTGGCAAGACTAGCCTGGATGTAGAAGGCAAAAGAGAAGGTGACATCAAAGTGGACTCAAGTTTAGAGCCTGCAAAAGCAGATGATATCACTAGTAATAAGGCACTAATAAGACAGATAGGAGAAAGCAAGTAATCTCTCCATTGGATTTAATACCTCTGAGAAGGGACTAGTATTCTCCTTATGACCCGATCAGAAACAGGCAAGCTCCCATAAAAGCCATGGAGACTGAAGTGGGGTGAGACTAGTGGTAAGGGGAGTGCTCAGCAATGGGGAATATGATAGAGAGTTGCCATCAAAGACATCCTGCAGGAGGCATCTGCCTCAGGTCTGAAAGTTGAGTGGTGCATTAACTGCAAGAAGGCAACAGAAGGTTCCAGGGTTTCAGGGAAGTCAAGC
The DNA here is from genome assembly GCA_002007465.1 of Ailurus styani. Classification (NCBI taxonomy): domain Eukaryota; kingdom Metazoa; phylum Chordata; class Mammalia; order Carnivora; family Ailuridae; genus Ailurus; species Ailurus styani. Next base: position 482,557 of record LNAC01000242.1, on the reverse strand, counting down.
AGCATCCAAGGTTTCAGAGATAGGTAGGTTATTTTTTTCACGAAAGATGATTTTCCAGAGGAATAGAAAACTGGGACTTAAAGGAATAAGATGAAGGAAGAGTGTGCATTGGGAGGTATGATGGGATGATAGGTGATTAAGAAGTAAAATAAGATAGAAACACAGATAACTGGGACGACTGGGTGGCTCAGTCAGTTAAGTGACTGACTTCGGCTCAGGTCATGATCCCAGCGTCCTGGGATCGAGTCCCGCATCAGGCTCCCCGCTCAATGAAGAGCCAGCTTCTCCCTCTCCCTGCCGCTCTGCCAACTTGTGCTCTCTATCTCTCTGTCAAATAAATAAATAAATAAATAAAATCTTTAAAAAAGAAACACAGATAACTAAGTATTAAAATAAAAACAGGCATGAGGGCAGAAATAAACCTAGAACTGGAACTAGAACAGAACGGCAGAAAAGATCAGCAGTTCTAAGGCAAAAGGCTTCACTTTTCTTTTTAAAATTACATTTATTAATAAATATTCAATATATCTGGAAATATTTGTAAAATCTGTATAGGTACAAGAAAAATAATAGAGACATATCTAGGTTTTATGGTTTGTGAGGCCTTCTTTAAAGAAGACAAAATCATGAATACAAAGTTAGATGTAAAAGTGCATTAGGTATAAATATATTAAATTAGATATAAAAAGGAAATTGCTTTAAAATTTTAAGACAATAAACCACAAACTAAAGAAGGAGGAAAGTACTACAAACTCTAGAAAATCCAGAAATACATATAATATTTATTTAGAGGTTTATTTTTGCTTTATTTTTAGCTGTATAATGGAGAAGTGCAGAGTTCCATAATACTTTCCTATTAGGGTTTCTACTAAAGAGTTTGCTCTAGCTCTGGATGTGATTTTGATAAGAGACAGCTGTGAGGAGAAAAATGCGTATGCGTGAGGAAAAAAATGGTAGGAAGTGGGTCCGCCCCCAGAATGCTTCATATCTGTGCCAATCAAACAAAATAACGTGCAATTCTGGCTGAGATTTAGCCTGAACAGTGCATTGTTTATGCCTAGAAACCCATCTTTTTTTTACAGTTAGTAGCGCCATGCATTTGTGCTTGCCAACTGTGCTGGAGTGTGATATACAATGTACAGAGAAAGCATAGGCAGGGGAGTAGAGGAAGAAGGAAAAAATTGGTTCATAATGTGGAGTCTCTAATGACATTATCTTTCCTCTTGCATGTCCTGGATAGGTAGTAGTGAAAACTGAAACAGATTTTATAACAAAAATGTATTTATGTATATTTACATAATTTAAAATGAGATAAATTTAGTGGGGAAGGGAAAATGAAGTAGATTCATATGCTCTGATAAGTAAAAATGTCTATCATTTATTATTACATTTTTTTAAAAACCTAAATTATAGGACAGTGTGAACAGAGTGACTGACTGACTTGTGTGAAAAGGAACATAGGAACACACACACACACAGATGCCCACATAAAATCATGTGGTGTAATACACATCCAACTATTTTTTTCCAACTGTTCTTTAATAGTGATTATATCAGAGGAGTAGGTTTGGTGTGGAAGAATGGAAAAGTTGTTACTTTTTAATTTAATCCAAATGCTTAATTTTTTACTCTTTACAATGATTATCTATTTTATGGAAACAAAATGTAAAGATTAGAACTAAATATAGAGCAGTGTGCTAGACTGATTGAGCAGGAGAAACTGTTAGATATTCTGTTCCTAAACTGCTTTTATTAGCTGCCCATGGCAGAGTATGTTACTTCATTAGATCTTATAATAAATGTACCCTGAAATAAAACTTCGGAATAAAAATCAAAACAAAACAAAACAAAAAATTCCTGGGGAAAAAATCTGTTCTACTTGTTGGCATTTAGATCACTGATCATACAATCGTTAAATCTCAGGAATCAGCATCATATTAATTAGGTCATGATGACTAGTTCTTTATCTTTTATTCTCTCATTTTTGGAATACTTTTCTCATTGCTACTTATTCCTAATTATTTGATAACTAACTCTTTTAATGTGTAACGATGAATAAAATCTCCCTTCTTGGGGCACGTGGGTGGCTGACTCTTGATTTGGGTTCCAGTTATGATCTAAGGGTCCTGGGATCCAGCCTCCTATTGCCTGGCTCTGGGCTTAGCAAGGGGACAGGACTGCTTTAGTTTCTCTCTCTCCCTCTGCCCCTGTCCCCTTCAAATAAATAAATAAAAATATTTTTTAAAAAATCTCCTTTCTTACCAAAAATGATTAGACTATGGAACAGTCAGAACATTACTATCACAATGCTCCTCTTTATACATTCAAAGCTTTTTTCTGAAGGATATTAGGTTAACCCTAGCCTGTAACTTTATTAATCACATTTAGTCAACCCTGAAAACTGAGTATGTAGATAGATTCCAGAGTTTTAAATATCCATACTTCAGTCTGCATGGTGCTAAAATTTTCCAGGGGAGTGGATGGTGGACACAAAGCTCTCCCTGAATTACTAGGAAAAGAAAATGAACTGCTGTATATACAAGGGACTTAAAAATTAAAGGCACTATAGAAATAGTAGGAATTATTGCTATTACTTTAATAATTATTATTCTATCTTGATAAGGATTGCCTTCTACTTAAAGTCTTGAAATATTTCAATTTTATAGAATTCTATTTAATCTCTTCTGTGAAATTTTTACTTAATGTAAATTATCTTTTCCATCCAGCATCCCCTGATAATTTTGTGCTTAGAAATCATATAGCATTATTTTTCCCTCCCTACCCAAAGAATAAAAAAATAAAAATTAAAAATTAAAAAAATAAAAAAAATTTAACGAGATAAAAAAAGAAATCATATAGCACTATAAGACAATAAAAATCACTGTCTTAGGTAAAATTTCTCTTAAAGAAAATGGTATGCCCTTTCTTAGCTTACTATTCTAGTATCAGACAAAGACATATATAAACAGACATATGTTTATGTAAATAAGAACTTGTTTTATAAGTTTGACTATAAAATAATTAAGCTAAAAATAATTTGGAAACCAAAAAAAGAAAGAAAAGAAAGCATTCTAAACATTTGTAAAATCCAGCAACTGAACGAGTCCTTAATAGTTCAGTTTATTTCCTTTCAATCTTTTTAAATTTTTGTTTATACACAGAGACATCCCTGTGTACACTTTATCTGTTCAAAATTTAGGTCACAGTCTTGCCATCATTTTATATCCCTCTTTTCCCCAGTCTGAGCATTTTCTCATGATATTAAGTATTATTTGTAGAAATGATGTTTAATTATTACACAATATCCATCATATTGCTGTTTTAAAATACTTATGATCACTCCCATATTTTATTAGTCAGGACCTTGACAAGAAACAGGTGACCCACTCAATTGATACAGCTGAGAGGGATTAATAAAGGAATGATTTATAGGTGTGCAGGCAGGGTCAAAAACACCAAGAAGGTAAAGTACCTGGGAACCATTATCACCCCAGCCTGAAGAGGGAAAGGAAAGAATGGTTACCAGAACCTGGAAAGAGCAACAGTGATCAGAAAGGATCTCCAGGTATGAGCTCTGGTAGGAAATATAGCCACTGCTAACCTAAGTCTAGCAGAGAGATAGTGTGGGAAATAAACATTCCAATATCTCTCTGTTCCTGCTTTCCATCCTCCTGGTGGTGCTTACCATTGGCCAAATCCATCTTGGAAATCAGAGGGCAAGGAAATCTACTGATGTACAGTCCACAGAGTTCAGCTACTGCCCTTAGCAAGACACTGGGTGGAGAAGGGCGGAGACTGGGAGATATCAGCACACATATACATTGTCTTTAGTGTTTCCCCCCTAACTTTACATTGTATCAAAAAAGCTGTGAGAAATACTATTGACACTACTCTTCAGTGGTATTAGGAAAATTTCTTAAATGAATGAACAATCAGCCTTTCCTATCAATAATGGGATAATTGAAAAGTAAACTTG
>LNAC01000242.1:426282-478363 GCA_002007465.1 Ailurus styani | reverse complement strand
TCTCTCTCTCTCTCTCTCTCTCTCTCTCTGTGTCAAATAAATAAATAAAATCTTAAAAAAAAAAAAAGAAAAGTAAACTTGCATTAAGCATCCCATGCATGACTAAAATCATGTCATCTAATAAAAAATCAATTGTCCTCATTTTGTTCCATAGCTAACAGTAACAAGACCAATAGTGTGGGTTTCCTATCTGGGCACACATTCCATACTGCTACACCCAAGTGGCATTTTATAATAGCAAAATGAGGCAAAGTCACAGACTGCTGACCCCAAGCCATCAATTCTAGAACTCTGCTTCTGCTGTATAAAGAAGCAGAGTCAGAAAACAAGTCAAAACCTCCAGGATAACACATACAAGAACCCAGATTTTTATATGCATCCCTTGTTGTCCTTATTCTTCCTAAAAGGAGCTCAACACAGCATAAAAGGAAACTGTACTGTAGGAGAAGCTTTCAATCTTTATAGCACGTGTCTTTAAAGCATGGTTGGATTTGGCCAGGCTAATAGCTTACAAATAATAACTCGAGTTTATCCACATACATTCTGAGAAAAGAATACAATAAAATTATGACCTTTTGTCATTCACTTGTCATAGAATGTTGAATATAATGGGTTGAATATAATGGGGATCAAATCCTATGCAGTCTTAAAAATACTACTAATTTGAACATTTCCTCGTATTACTCATCCTATTACTTATTAATGTACTCATCATGCTAACACTACATATATGACTTTATATAATTTCTGCTGAAAAGTTTTCTGACAGAAAAATACCATATAACATTGTCTCTTTTTCCTTATGAGAGAATATAATTTTTTAAATTTTAACTATAATAAAAGAATGTTCTTATCTCTCTGATCCATCAAAAGAGCAGAGTATATGGGACAATTTCTTTTCTTTTTTTTAAGATTTTATTTATTTATTTGACAGAGAGAGAGAGAGAGAACCAAGTAGGCTGAGAGGCAGGCAGAGAGAGAGAGGAGGAAGCTGCTTCTCCCTCCTTGCCGAGCAGGGAGCCGGATGAGGGCCTCGATCCCATGACCCTGAGATCATGACCTGAGCTGAAGGCAGAGGCTTGAACCCACTGAGCCACCCAGGAGCCCCAAGAGACAATTTCTTAACTAAGGACGTGAGAAGGTGGCAGCATGAGACTTTCACATTCATTTCAATAGACTGTCAGGTTTGGGAAGCATTTGGAAATTTTACTTCCTTGACTTCCTCCAAAAAAATTCTAAGGCTGTATACAATGGAAAGCTTCAAACAAAATCATTTTGTATCCTGCTCAAAAAACGAATACAATTATAGCACAATATTTAGAAACTCAGTAATTTGATTCTCTTTTTCTGATTTTTGAAGCTGTTATAACAAAAACACTAATATTCAACATCAAAATGTAATTTTTATAACAAACTTCATAATATCAAAAATTTAAGAATTCAGAGACATTTTTTTCTTTTCTTGGGAAATCTCTTTTCTTCTTTCATACAAATTGTGAATCTTAGTTTTATTTTAATCCAGTAAATATCATTATTGAGAACTTTGCAACATGCTAAATGTTTTAGGTACATTTTAATACTTTTATATTTATTTTATATGGTTGGCATAGTTAAGGACATTCACCAAAGTGGAAGTAGTAGAACAAGTATTTTAGCCCTGCTACTCTTCTATTATTAAGAGGAATTTAATGAATCTAATGAAATCAAATGAATTAATCAAACATTATTGAATATAAATTATGCTGGGGATGGTGTTATTCACATGCAAGGTAAATGGCAAATATGTAGTGATACTAAGATGCAAATGGTAGTCTCTGCTCTTAAAAACTTTATAACCTAGTATGGTAATAAGACAAAAGCATACCAACTACAAAGTTGAACACTGAAATTTTATTATAAGAGGAATAAAGTGTTTCAAAGAAGAAAGAAGAGAAAAAGAGAGAGGAAGAGATCAAATCATATTGGAAAGGAAAAATGGGCCAAATGACAGGAAACGTTTTAAGTCAGTGAGACCATTTGATAAAGGAGTGGAAGGTTTGGTAACATTTTTTTTTTTTACCTTTTATTTTGCAGTAACTCTAGACGCACAAGAAGTAGAAAAATAGTAGAGTTCTCATGTACTTTTCATGCAGCTTTTCCCAATGTTGACACCTTACATATTATTATCAAAACTAGGAAACTGATATTTGTATAATGCTATTAACTAAACTGCAGAACTTATTAGGATTTCACCAGTTTTTACAGGCACTCATTTATGTGTTTTGTGTGTGTATTTGTGTGTAATTCTATGCAATTTTATCACATGCATAGATTTGTGTAACCATTACCCCAGTCAGAACATAGACCTATTCCACTACCACAAAGAAAATTCTAGATGTCCTTTAATAGTAACACTCCTCCTCTAACTTCTAGAAATCACTGATCTGTTCACCAGATCTCCAGTTTGGCATTTAAAGAATGTTAAATAAAAAGAATCAAACAATGTGCCATTCTTTGTGATTGGTGTTTTTCATTTAGCACAACGCCCGTAAGATCCATCTAAGCTGTTGCATATATTACTAGATCATTCCATTCAGTTGCTGAATGGTATTCCACTGAATGAACATGCCATACTTTATTCATTTCTCTACCAGCTGAAAGGAATTTGGGGTTGTTTCTACTACTTGGCTACTACAACTACATTGCTATAAATATACACAGGTTTTTGTGTGAGAATGTAAATTTTTATTTCCCTAGGACAAACACACTCAAGATTGTGTTTACTGGGACATGTGATGAGATTTTAATATATTTATAGTTCTTAATGACTATAAACATCCTAGTATAAGAATTATTTGTGAATTTTTTCAGTTATTTATTTGACATTAAAATTAGAATTGCTGGAGCATCTGGGTGGCTCAGTTGGTTAAGTGTCTGACTTTGACTCAGGTCATGATCCCAGGGTCCTAGGATGGAGCCCCATGTAGGGCTCCCCACTAGCTAGGAGTCTGCTTTTCCTCTCCATCTCCCTCTGGCCCTCCCCCCATTCATGCATGCATGTGTGCTCTCACTCTCTCTCAAATAAATAAATAAACTTAAAAAAAATTACAATTGCTGTGCCAAGGGGATATACAATTTTAAATGCTTTTTAATACATATCGTTATCAGGAAAAGTTATGCTAATTTCTAATCATTCCCACTAGAATTATGTGAGCAGATCCATTCTCCAATTTCACAGTTACATGAGTATTAACCTTTTTAACTGCTATGAGCCTGAAAGTCCAAAGTTGGTATCTTGTTTTAACTTGCATTTTGGTTACTTATAAGAAGAGCATTTCTATTGCATACTTGCATTTCTTTGTGAATTTCCTATGTATGTCTTTTGACTGCTATTTTATGAGCATTTATTTTTTCTTACTGATTTCAAATATTTACGTGAATGTATTTATGCACACAAAGGGAAATCATATTGACATTTATGTTCCAAATATTTTCAAAGTTTGTGGTTTGTCTTTTAACCTTTTTAAAATAATTGACATACATGTCTTTCAAGCTGTTAAATAGGAACTACAACACCCTTTCTTCCTTTATGGTTTTTTACTGAATAACATGCCTTGAAAGGCTTTCCTCACGTAAAGATTATGTAATGATTTATCAGTGTCTTGTATCATGATATTATATTTTGTTTTCTTTTCTTTTTAATATCCACCATCTGGAATTTATTTCAAATTAAAAAAATAGCTGAGGTAAAGAACTAGCTTTACTGTTTTCTAAGTTTAGTCAGAGGTCCAACACCATTAATAGACTATTTTTTCTTTCCCTCCTGATTTAAAGTGCTACCTATACTAAATTCTTATGGTTATTTCTGAATTTATTACTCTCTTCCATTGGTCTCTGGGACTATTCCTGTACCAGTATCATTACATTTTATTCAATATTGGGTTTGTGATACATTTGATAATCTATAAATTAAGTTCATTACTTAATTATCAAAAAAAGCATTGTTGTATGGGGACTTTTATTATAGTGAGCACAATGTTTAGATTTGGAAAGGACTAGCTTTTTTTCAATATGGAAAATTTCCATTTAGTTTCTCAGTAAGGAAATACTGCATATTATTTGCTGAGTTCACACCTAGATTATTTTATTTTGGGGTGTTATTATGAACTGATCATGTTTCACATCATTTTCTCTATCAATAGAATATACAGAAATATGTTAAATTTATAACATGTCACCTTACCAAATTTTGTTATTAGTTATAACATTTTTTAAAACCACTCCATCTGGGTTTTCCAAGAAGGTAAAATAAGCATCCCACATGTAAACATTGATAACTTAATCTTCACTTTTCCAATATTTATACCTATTTCCATTTTCTGAATGCACTGGCCATCACATCTAGAATAATTTTAAGAAAAGTAATATATTATAAATTAATCAAATTTATATGAGCCAATGTCCTAATGTTAAGCCATCCTTGCATTTAGATAATAAAGAGTGGGATATTATTATTTTTTTAAAGATTTATTTATTTTAAAAAGAGAGAAATAGAGCACAAGCATGAGGGACAGAGGGAGAAGGAAAGAGAATCTCAAGCAGACTCCATGCTGAGTGCAGAGTCCAACATGTGGCTCTGTCTTATGACCCTGAGATCATATGTGAGCCAAAACCAAGAATCAGACACTTAACTGACTGCACCACTCAGGTACCCCTATTATTATATTTTGAATGTAACACTAATATTTTTATTATCTTTTCATTAATCCATATGTGAGATTGTGCTACAGTGAGGTTTTGCTAATTTTTTTAAGATTTATTTATTTGAGAGAGAGAATGCATGAACTTGCAAGCAGTGGGAGGGGAAGAGAGAGAGGGAGACAAGCAGATTCTCCACTGAGTGTGGAGCCCCACACAGGGCTTGGTCCCAGGACTATGAAATCATGACCTGAGCTGAAGTCAGACACTTAATGGACTGAGCCACCCAGGCACCCCAAGGTTTTGCTAATTGTATATAAATAAACTATAAAGCTTTCCTTCATTCTCTACCCTGAAACCATTTATGTAGCACGGAAATTATTTTTTTAGGGAATATTTGGTCAGGGGGATCAATTTATACATCCAATTGGGTTGGGTACCTAGGGCAAGGAGAGAGTACTTCTTTGATACCTCTTTTCATTTCCTATATGATTATTTGTTTCCTGGAATTCCCAGTCTCTTCTTTAGCCCACCTTGCTATTTTGTTTATACATATTTCCTGAGAAATAATCCATTTCCCTTAAGATTGTCAAATTTATTGCCATAGAACTATACAAAGCATTCTATTTGTGATTTAGTAATTTATACTTTAATGAAAAAAATAGAGCTGATAATTGAATTCTGACTGTATTATGCAAGTTGAAGTAAAAATTAAAATACCATTTCCTTAAACTTAGTGAAAATTTTCTTTTATTCTTTCACCTATTTCCTTGCTTTTCCCCAAAGAGGGAACATTTAACTCATATCTGTTTCTATATACTTTTTTCTCTCTTTTGACTGTGATCTCTCTTCTCTAGTCCCTTTTAACCTAAATTATGTCTAACATTTTTCTCCTCCTCTCCTCCATCAGAAAACAATTATAATTTAGAAAGGAAATCAGAATAATATATCCCAAAATGCCCCAGTAAATCTACTTCTTATCACCTAAGGAGAATCATAATTCCACGTGAAGAAACAGAGTATGTTATTTCTAAGAACTCTATAGTCTGGTTCAATGGAAACCTTTCAGATAGTGACAGGTCAGGAGTAACCTGCTTACCAGACAGAGGTCAAGTGGAGTAAGATTACTTATGAGAAGTATCTTTTCATTTATGCTCTTCTGTCTTCTAGCCTCTACTGCATTTAGCTTAAGAAATATGAACTAAAACAAGTAACTAGGAATGAAAGATGAAAACATGGCCCCTTGCTAATATACAGAAACTGTATTTATGAAAAGACTCTTACAGTCCAAGGAATGTATTTGCTTACTCTTTGATAGGTTGTAATAAATCTTGACACTTTACTACTCTTTAGCTTGGGGACTTTGGGATACAAGGAAAACAAACTGACTCAAGTCATTTCAAGAAAAGATTCTTAATGAGGGATGCATATAGTAGCAGAACTAGAAAACCACCAGGGCCTGAAGCAGTTAAGAGAGCTTTTTGTATACATTGTTCTCATATGCTCTCAGAAATGGTACACTGATACTTAGGAATCCAGTTCCCATCAACACCTCTGCTGCTGCTCCCAAGAAATGCACGATATGATCCCTACCATCAGAAAGTTCACAGTTAAACTATATAACCATTAAAATAAGGAATGACTTCATGATTGCTAACTGAAACTCTGCAATAATAAGCTCATTAATATCAACATTATTTAAAGGAAAGATACTTTGCATCTGGTGACTAGCAGAGGGGACAAAGTAAAAGACACTGCCATAGAAAAAACACAATGGATTTTTTCCGTCAATGTTGCATTTATTATTTTTTTTAATCTTGGTACTTACTTGACAAGTAGTCCTTTTTCATCCCTCCCTCAGCTTTTAATGCCACTTAAAAAAATTCCTAGGATGGTATTATTGTGCTTTAATTACAGTTGAGGGCACAGTGGCATGTGACTCTGGTGTAATAACTAAAGCCGTGGAGTGCCCTTTTATTCCATTAAAAATGACCTTAGCTTTGGATCACAGAGCTTTGCATTGATTTGTCTTTTTTGTGGCTTCCTCTCCATAGGTCTGCTTCCTCATACAGGGTGATGCACTGAATCGTGACACATGGGGTGGGGGAGGGTCAGTGAAATTAACTATCTTTCCCATGAGAAATAATTCATCATTCAGCATGTGCTGTTAACATACCTCTGTTGTGAATAAATGAAGTCACATGAAGTGTATTTAAGTTATGGAGCAGATGGGCATTATATAAATATCATTAACTGTTCATGAAGGAGGCAATTTTTTCATCTGCAAATAGTAGGCATTTGGGCTACAGAAAAGGACGTGTTGATAAGTTTGGTTGCTATAAAAAGAATTTGCTTGCTTTTATGGAAGCAGAGGCTCCATTTTTGAGGCTCATTTAAATTTTGTTTTCTGTATGTTTCAATAGGGTCCTTTGAAAACAATGATTAATATTGGACTTGATCATGTCCTGTAGTAAAAAGACATCCCAGATTTCTCCAGAATTGAGAAGGTTCCTTTGTTCTTAGCACAGGAAGTATGGGTATCATCTCACTTTGTCTCTGAACTGGATTTCTAGTCATTGGGGAACAGGATCTAGAAGAGGTGGTGTGAGCTGGGATTGTTCAAATCGGTCTAAAAAAAAATATCTACTAAGGGTTCGCTGCAAGTCAGATTTTGTGCTGGACAATATGATGGGGACACAATATGAAGGGAAATCCAGTAATTCTTATCTAGGTTAGAACATACACTTGAACCAAAGGGGACATGTACCAATATGTTCACTGAAGTACTGTCTATGATAATGACCCAGATACCTATCAATAAGAGACTGGCAAAATAAACTATGGGATACCCATACAATGAAAATCATCCATTATTTGTAAAGAGTGAGGTAGGTCTGTATGTAGAAAAGTGTCTAAGACCTTTGGTGTTAGAGAAAAACTATACGAAGTGACACATTCAGTATAGTACTCTATGTAAACACACACAATACTATGTATTTTCTCCATAAGCATTAGATGTGTAGGAAACAACCCCGGAAGAATACCCTCCAAAGTAGGTCCTCCTATTGCACAATGGCAGGAGTGCTATTCCCATTGGAGACAGGTTATTTGGTGACAGTTTGGCAGCCATCACTGATGGCCCTACGTCAATCTGATGACTGGCTAACCTGGGGCAGTGAAGGGGACCAGGATTAAAACTAATTGTCAAAGGGAGCCTTAGGAATTATACATAGCATTTTAATTCTTAAAGATGATTAGTAAATTAAATGTATATTAAATATTAATTTAAAAGTAGTGAGTAATTACTGTTGTCTAGGTGTTAACAATCCAGAGGAGAAACAGAACACACTCAAATAATTCTAATACAAAATGCATTGTGGTCAGTGCTATCATTATATCCAAACTATGTGTGCTAGGAGTATGAAAGTGGAAGGGATCTGTCTTTCCATTCCTTGGAGGAGGAGGGGTTTAGTGAAAGTGTCCTTAACGAAAATAAAACTTTCTACTGTATAGCATCCTGGGCAGCTCTGGGAATATCATTAGCTGGGAAGACTGGGCAACTCTGGTAGTATCACTAGTTGATATCCACCAATTCAACCATATTAAAAGATATAATCCTGGGTGTGAGAAGAAGATGCCGGGAGAACCAGATGGAAGATCCTAGCCTATATTAATTAGGAGTGGTTTATTTACAATTAAAACTGACCCTAGCTATCTAAAACCAAGAGGAATGAATTGGTTGGACATTGATGGAGTTCATGGTATCGATGAGAGGCTGGAAGACCAAACTTGGAAAATATAGGTAGGTAGCAAGCATCTTGAGGCAGTAGGAGTGATGGTGGAGATGGAGCAGAACACAAAACCTGTCCTTAAGCAATAACAATAGTGATGATAGTGGGCATCCTTGTCATGTTCCTGATCTTAAGGGAAAGGCTGAGAGCCTTATTGAGAATGGTTTTCACTGTAGGTTTTTCATAGATGGATTTTATGAAATTGAGGAATGTTCCCTTTATCCCTATACCCTGAAGAGTTTTAATCAGGAAAGGATGCCATATTTTGTTAAATGCTTTTGCGGCATCAATTGAGAGAACCAAGTGGTTCTTGTGTCTTCTCTTATTGATGTGTTCTATCACATTGATTTATTTGTGTATGTTGAACCACCCCTGCATCCCAGGGCTAAATCCCACCTGGTCGTGGTGGATTATCCTTTTAATGTACTGTTGGATCCTATTAGCTAGGATCTTGTTGAAAATTTTGGGATCCATATTCATCAGGGATATTGGTCTGAAATTCTCCTTTTTGATAGGGTCTTTGCCTGGTTTGGGGATCAAGATCATGCAGTCTTCATACAGTCTGGAAGTTTTCCTTCTGTTTCTATTTTTTGAAATAGCTTCAAGAGAATAAGTATTATTTCTTTGAATGTTTGGTAGAATTCCCCCAGGGAATCCATCAGGCCCTGAAATTTTGTTTTTTGGGAGGTTTTTGATTACTGCTTCAATCTCGTTACTGGTTATTGGTCTATTCAGGTTGTCAATTTCTTCTTGTTTCAGTCTTGGTACTTTATAGTTCACAGGCATGCATCCATTTCTTCCAGGTTGCTTAATTTGTTGTCATATAACTGTTGATAATCATTTCTGATAATTGTATTTATTTCCTTGGTGTTAGTTGTGATCTCTCCCCTTTCATTCATAATTTTACTAATTTGGGTCCTTTCTCTTTTCTTTTGGATAAGTCTGGCCAGTGGTTTATCGATCTTATTAATTCTTTCAAAGAACCAGCTTCTATTTTGGTTGATCTGCTCTATTGTATTTCTGGTTTCTAATTCACTGATCTCTGTTCTAATCCTAATTATTTCCCTTCTCATGCATAGTTTAGGTTTAATTTGTTGTTGATTCTCCAGATCTTTAAGGTGTAAAGTTAGTTTGTGTATTCGGGATTCTTCACAGATGACATGATACTTTATGTGGAAAACCCAAAAGACTCCATCCCCAAATGACTAGAACTCATACAGCAATTCAGTAATGTGGCAGGATACAATATCAATGCACAGAAATCAGTTGCTTTCTTAGACACTAACAATGTAACTATAGAAAGAGAAATTAGAGAATTGATTCCACTTACAATAGCACCAAAAACCATAAGATACTGGGGGATAAACCTAACCAAAGAAGTAAAGGATCTATACTCGAGGAACTACAGAACACTCATGAAAGAAATTGAAGAAGATAAACACACACACACACACACACACAATCAGAAGAATAAACATTGTTAAAATGTCTATACTTCCCAGAGAAATCTATACTTTCAACACTATCCCAATCAAAATACCAATGGCATTTTTCAAAGTATTGGAACAAATAATCCTAAAATTTGTATGGAACCAGAAAAGACCCCAAATCGCCAAGGAAATGTTGAAAAAGAAAAACAAAGCTGGGGTCATCAGTTGCCTGATTTCAAGCTATAATACAAAGCTGTGATCACCAAGACAGCATGGTACTGGCACAAAAACAGACACATAGATCAATGGAACAGAATAGAGAGCCCAGATATGGATTCTCAACTCTGTGGTCAATGAATCTTCAACAAAGCAGGAAAAAATGTCCAGTGGAAAAAAGTCGCTTCAATAACTGGTGCTGGGAAAACTGAACATCTATATACAAAAGAATGAAACTCAACCATTCGCTTACACAACACACAAAGATAAACTCAAAATGGATGAAAGACTTCAATGTGAGACATGAATCCATCAAAATCCTAGAGGAGAACATAGGCAGTAACCTCTTCGACATCAGCCACAGCAACTTCTTTCAAAACACGTCTCCAAGGGCAAGGGAAATAAAAGTGAAAAGAAACTTTTGGGACTTCATCAAGATAAAAAGCTTCTGCACAGCAAAGGAAACAGTCAATAAAACAAAGAGGCGACCCACAGAATGGGAGAAGGTATTTGCCCATGACACTACAGACAAAGGGCTGATATCCAAGACCTATAAAGAACTTCTCAAACTCAACACCCAAAAAACAAATAATCAAGTAAAAAAAATGGGCAGAAGACACGAACAGACACTTCTCCAAAGAAGACATACAAATGGCTAATAGATACATGAAAAAATGTTCATCATCAGTAGCCATTAGAGAAATTCAAATCAAAACCACATTGAGATACCACCTTATACTAGTTAGAATGGCAAAAATTGACAAGGCAAGAAACAAGTGTTAGAGAAGTTGTGCAGAAAGGGGAACCCTCTTACACTGTTAGTGGGGATGCAAGTTGGTGCAGCCACTTTGGAAAATGGTTTGGAAGTCTCTCAAGACATTAAAAATAGAGCTACTCTATGACCCAGCAATTCCACTACTGCGTATTTACCTCAAAGATACAGATGTAGTGAAAAGAAGGGCCATATGCACCTAAATGTTCATATCAGCAATGTCCACAATAGCCAAACTGTGGAAAGAGCTGAGATCCCCTTCAACAGATGAATGGATAAAGAAAATGTGGTCCATATACACAATGGAATATTACTCAGCCATCAGAAAGGATGAATACCAAACTTTTACATCAACATGGATGGGACTAAAGGAGATTATGCTAAGTGAAATAAGTCAAGTAGAGAAAGTCAATCATCATATGGTTTCACTTATTTGTAGAACACAAGGAATAGCATGGAGGACATTAGGAGAAGGAAGGGAAAAATGAAGTAGCTGGGGAAATGGAGTGGGAGACGAACCATGAGACTATGGACTCCAGGAAATAAACTAAGGGTTTAGAAGGTGGGGGGAATGGGTGAGCCTGGTGATAGGTATTAAGGAGGGCATGGATTGCATGGAACACTTGGTGTTATATGCAAACAATGAATCATGGAACATTACATGAAAAACTAATGATATACTGTATGGTGACTAACATAACAATAAAAAAACAGCAACAACCTAAATGTGAATAAAATCTAGTAATGCCATCATCTTTGTACCATATTAATTCTGTTCTAGATTAGGTCACATGTATTTGGATGCCAGAGGTGGGAGAGAGAAAAAACCATGTCCGCAGCTTCCACAGTGGATGGTGGGACATCCATAAATACAGCACTATGGGAGTCCCCCAAAATAGGAATAGAGTTGGCAAGTTGGAGAGCCCAAAGGGACTAGTGGTTATTAACTGGGCACTTAATAAGTACAAGGTCCTGGGATAGGCTTTATTTAATAGTCACAGTAACTTTATGAGTTAGGTATTATTATCATTATCATTTTCCCATTTTACAAATAGGGTTATGTAATTTTCTCAGCATTGCAGAAATGCTGACTTGGTATTTTGACTCCTGAGTCTATATTTTTAATGGACTTCCTAATGCAGTTGTCTACTCTATGTTCCTTCCTTGACTTTTCCTCCTGTTTCCCACAGGAATATGGAACACTTCATAACACTGAATCAGAAATGTGTAGGATACATTATCCTTAAAGAAACCCAAAAGGTTTTCACAGCTGTAATCTCTGTTCTTGTCATACCTCCAAACTCAGGGTGAGAAAATATTTTGATTCTTATTTTTCTAATACTTAAGGAGTCAATTGTGAATCATATGACCTTCCCAAATGTCCTCATGATGAAGACCTAAATTGAGATAAGAACTCATAACCAATGAATTAATAAGTAACCAATTCATTCCTCTAGTCAGGAAATTATAACTACCTCTTTCAATGAGTTTCTAGAACCAGTCTTCATTTTAAAATATATACTATGAACTATAAACCAGAATGAGTCATCAATCCCCCCTGTTTAAAATGGCCCAGTGGCTCCTGTCACATTTAGGATAAAACCTTAGCTCCTTACCACGACTAGTACAGGATTCTGCCCTGCTTTTAGGCCTCATCTCTTTCCACTCTCTCCTATGTTCTTTGTTTTCCCCTTATTCCCAAATATTCCACATGAGTTCCTGTCTTAGGACTTGAACCATTTGTTCCCTTTGCTTGGAATGCTCTTCCACTAGTCTTTATATGGCTGACCCTTGGCCTTCAGCTCTCAAATTGAGATATCTCAAAGACAACTTTCCTTCCCACCCAAATTAATGTAATCTTCCCTCCGTGTCCCTTCACCATGTGTTAGTTTCCTGATAGCACAGCCTGGAATTTTCTTGTTATCTGTTAGTCTATTATTGAGTGATGAATTCCCTTCTCTAGAATGTAAACTCCAGGAGGGCACTATTCTCCAGACCTCCAACTGTATGAGAATGTTCACTGAATAAATTATTTCCAGTTTATGTGGGTTTTCTCTTCCCCCCTCAAAGGTCAAATAATTGTAGCATTATAAGTCTTCATAGGACTTGGAAAAATTTCCTTACATTTATAGTACAAAAAGCTGGGACAAAAGATAAAGTAACCTCTCTAAGTTAATAGGAAACATGGACTAAAATCTGGATTTTTTTTTGCCTCCAGAGTAGAGCTCTTTCAATACATTGTGCTGCTCACACTAAATGAAAAGCCAAGGTGATCTCTGATTTATAACCTCTGTGGCCTTCATCCATAAGAGGCCACCATGAGCATGCTTACACAGAGGTGTTATCTCTCTGAAGATGAATATATTAGCACTGGAATAGTTGGACACCTGAAATGATGACAGTGACAGGTCCATATGCTATTCACTATTTAAGAGCTTGGAATTTACTAATCTATAGAATCCTTATACAATCCCTATTTTTAAAAAAATTATTATTATTAATACAATCCCTATTAAGTAGATACTATTATTATATCCATTTATAGATGGTGAATTTGAGGCACAGATGTTCGGGAACTTGCCCAGGGCCATACAGCTAGTAAGTTGTGCTGTTAGCATTCAAATGCAGGTGGTCTACTTCAAAGCTCTCACTCCTAACCATTAATAATATTCTGCCTGCTCTGACTATAAGGCACAACTTGTCCCTCAAAACACCAAATCAGAGAGTTTCCACTGAGACTAACTAGGTAAGAATCCTGGGTGAACTGTGAGGTAGAGATAAGCAGCACAGTTTTTATCGATGCAGTATTGGCAGAACTGACTGTTTTGCTTTTTAAGGCTTTAAATTTCTTTGTACAATAGTCCTCCATAAACAGCAATAAAAGAAACAGAACAAACACCATTGAATCACTAGCTTCCAAGGTACTGAGCGGTGCTTTATTGATGACAGGTGTATGAAGCTTACTGGAACATGCTGTTTACAAATAAAGACATCTTAATGGCGTTAAGAGAATGGAGAGTGTATGACCCTGCTGGTCAGGGAGCAAGACACACTAAATAATTGGTTCAAGAGGAATGGCTTCTCCACTGCTCCATGCAGGCCACAGTGTTTTATTAAAATTGCTCTCTGAAGACAGAGATGGCAGATGGGCTAGAGGGAAGACACTGCACAGGGAGAGTCTCAAGCAACAGAGCAACAAAATCTCTGTCACCTGGTTGGAAGCAAGCATTCCCTTTAGATCAAGAGTCTATTTCCTGACCAAATGGGGACAATTTCCTAGATTAGAACTCTTTCCACAGTCTCCTTCTCAATTCCATTGTTTATTGACTTTCCATTCTGATTACTACTAAAATTTAAAAGTCAATCAGAGATAGAGTCCAGAAGAAGGCAGAATCTCAGATATAAAAATAAACTGGCTCCAAGAATATCGGAGTACAGGTGGGTATCTGGATTAAATATTTCATTTGGTAACATAGGTTGATGATATATCTTCCTCATACCCATTTGTTAAGCCCCAAAGGTTTATAAGTTTTGAAATTTTCTAGCACAGCATGGACTGCTTTGATAATGAAGTCTGACCACAAAATTGATACTTTTACTTCCTCATAGTCACATTTCAAACTGACTCTATCTAGAAATGATGAATAAATTGTTTCTCTGATTTTTTCTGGAGAGGTAGATTTGTTGACACTCTGAAAGATGGCTAGCTGGACATAGGGATATGCGGTTCAGAAAGGTGTTGTCAAATCTGCTTGGGGTTGAACCTTCATTAAAATACTTTAATCTGTATTACTGTATAGCTAAACACAGCATATACACTGTAAACATCCAGACCTTACTTATGAAAATTGTTACTTCTCAGTTTTTTTAAGGTTTACTTTAAATTCCAGTTAGTTAACAAACAGTGTAATATTAGTTTCAGGTATACAATACAATGATTCAACACTTCCATACAATACCCTGTGCTCATCACCACATGTGCACTCCTTAATCCCCATCACCTATTTAACCTATCACCCACCTCCCCTCTGATAACCATAAGTTTGTTTTCTATAGTTAAGAGTCTTATTTCTTGGTTTGCCTTTCTCTCTTTCTTTTTTCTCCTTTGCTCATTTGTTTCTTAAATTCCACATATGAGTAAATTCAAATGGTATTTGTCTTTCTCTGACTGACTTCACTTAGCATAATACTCTAGCTTCATCCATGTCATTGCAAATGGCAAGATTTCATTCTTTTTTATGGCTGAACAATATTCCACTGTGGATATATCTAGATATAGATATAGATATATCTTCTTTATCCCTTCGTCACTTGATGGACACTTGAGGTATTTCCATGATTTGGGTATTATAAATAATGCTGCTATAAACATAAATATCAGAGGTGCCTGGGTGGCTCAGTCATTAAGCGTCTGCCTTCGGCTTGGGTCATAATCCCAGGGTCCTGGGATTGAGCCCTGCATCGGGCTCTGTGCTCTGCAGGAAAGCCTGCTTTTCCCTCTCCCACAACCCCTGCTGGTGTTCCCTCTCTTGCTGTGTCTCTCTGTCAAATAAATAAATAAAATCTTTAAAAACAAACAACAACAACAACAAAAAACCCCATAAATATCAGGGTACATGTATGCCTTTGAATCAGTATTTTTGTATTCTCTGGTAAATACCTAGTAGTGCAATTTCTGGATTATAGTGTAGTTCTCCAGGAACCTCCATATCGTTTTCCAGCGTGGCTCCACCAGTCTACATTCCTGCCAACAGTAAAAGAGGGTTCCCCTTTCTCCGCATCCTCACCAACCTGTTGTTTCTTATATTGTTGATTTTAGCCATTCTAACAGATGTGAGGTAATGTCTCATTATAGTTTTGATTTGTATTTCCCTGATGATGAGTGAGGTTGAGCATCTTTTCATGTGTCTGGTGGCCATCTAAATGTCTTTTTTGAAAAAAAAACTCTGTGTCTTCTGCCCATTTTGATTGGATTATTCATTATTTGGGCATTGAGTTTTAGAAGTTCTTTATAGATTTTGGATACTAACCCTTTATCAGATATGTCATTTGCAAATATCTCCTCCCATTCCATAGGTTGCCTTTTAGTTTTGTTGACTATTTACTTCACTGTGCAGAAGCTTTTTATTTTGATTAGTCTCAACAATTTATTCCTACATTTATTTCCCTTGCCTCAGGAGACATATCTAGAAAGAAGTTGCTATGGCTGATGTCAAAGAGGTTACTGCCTGTGTTCTCCTCTAGGATTTTTATGGGTTCAGGTTTCACATTTAGGTCCTTAATCCCTTTTGAATTTATTTTTGTGTATGGTGTAAGAAAATGGTCCAGTTTCCTTCTTTTGCATATAACTCTCCAGTTTTTCTAATACCACTTGTTACTTCTCAGTTTTAATAATTATCACAATTAACAGAACTCCTCTTTGTAGGAGGAAAGAGTACATGAAATTAAGTTACATGTTTGCCTAATATTTTCAAACTAATTAGCAACTATACAAAATTCAAAACTATTTCCTCCTACTTCATCCCCTCCCCCAATAAAAAACCAACAAAAACTAACATCCATTTTAGGAAGCTCATTTGAGAAATCATACAAATTTCACTTTTGATTGGCTCAAAAATGTTCTAGGACCAGCAATTTAACAATGGTTCAATCCAAAGAGAAATAACATGGACTAGGAACCCAGAGACCTGGATCTTCCTCTAATTAACTGTCTATTCTTTGGTGAGTTGTCCAGACCTTCTGATCTCTACTTGCCTCAGCTCTAAATTGGGATTAATAGTGTGTGCTCTTTGGAAAGCTCTTAAGTTTTCTGCTAGTATCAAAGCAGTATCTGTAAATTAAAATATGCTCTCTAAATGTAGGATATCATACAACTTAAATAGCTAAACTCTGGGTCAAAGTTTTGTCCTCAAAGTGTCATATTTCTCTAAGTGAAACTATATGATCCAGAACTATGGTGCTACTACTGTCAAATAGCCAAATTTGTTTCACAATGTTTTCTTTTTAATATCAGCCTGAGAATTAAGAAAATAAAAAATAATAGAAATTTTAGATTTTTATTTCCAGATTCAACCTGAGAATCTGTTTCCAGGACTGATACTAATGACCATCTATTAGTAGTGTCAATCAAAATGGCAATATTCCCAGTTTGTCATAATATCATCAACTGATTTTTTTCTTACACCGCAAAAAAGTGTAATTTATTGGTGTTTTAAAAGGAGTTACATAATAACCATTTTGTTTTTCTGACAAGTTTTCTGTCTAGTCATTTCTGATTCTTTAAGGTAAAATGAAGTCCTGAGAAAAACCTGCTTTGGGGAGATGATGAGAAAGCAATCTTGGTAAATGAGTAGATAGATATGTGACAGAACACTCTATTTAATGAAATATTAGGAAAAACAAATATAAGAATTTCTTTTTAAAAATCTATTTAAAATGGACAGTGATTTTTGAAAAAGGCAAAATACTAATAGCCCTGGGACAAGAAAAAACAATGGATTACAAAGCACTAAAAAATAAGTAAGGATGTGTGTGTGTGAGTAGACAAAGCAAAAAAATATCTCACATAAAATAAAAACAAGAACAAAACTGCATTGACACAGTGGTAGACAAAATAGCTCTAACATACTTAAAAATATTACTAATTTACTAAAAGTGAAAATGAAACTAAAGCACTAAAGTACAAAGCATCTGTGGATATTTTAATAATGTCTCTGGCTCAGAAAATGTAAAACCATGAAATTATAGGCAACTGAGAAATTTCTGAAGATTAAGTAAAAAGGTGAGCTTATTCCAGAAAAGCTAAATAAAAAGTAAATCCCAACATTTTGTTGCCTACATAACTCATCTTCTACAGAAAATGTAAAGGTTAAAATGCCTGTCAATACTTCAAGTTTGCATTTCAATCTACTTACAGAATCATAGAAATTCCAAATTCCTATATACAGAAACTTTGCAATCATATGATCCATTGATGTGTAATGTTTATGGCAAACTTCCCCATGGAAGCACTCTGAGAGATTAAAAAGTGTCCTTCAAAGAAGGCTCTGGTCTCATGTTTAACTCTTTGGAGTGGCTAGAGAATGTCTCTACCACCTAAACAGATATCTCTCCTGTCAGAAAGACTGTTCCACAGGCGATCAACCCAAGGACAGGCCCATTATTACTCCCTGTAATGCTTCAGTTGAAAGAGAACTTAACTTGGAATTAGAACTGGGTCTGAGCTCCAGTACTGACCTACATGCTGGGTCATCTTGGGCAATTAACTGAACATCTCAAGACTCAGCTTTGTCTGTCTATGAGAGGTGACTAATAATAGCTTAACCTCATAGGGTTGATGAGAGAGCCAAATGAAACAATATATGTGAATGTACTTGGTAAACCATGAAATGTTAAAAAATGCACAGCATATATAGTTCCTGACAGGGTAATTCAAATTAAGTACTTGAAAAACATGAGCACTTTTCTCTCATCTTGTACAATAAAGCTGGTATTAATTAGTCCTAATCAACTCCATGTTTGGGAGGTGTGCATTTCTTTGAAACCTGACCCAAAAGATACTACAAATATAAAGTGTTCCAAAATTGTTTTCACCTTGGAATTATTTATTGCTCTGTATAAGAAGCAGTAGAGGCAACTTGGTCACATTAGCACATCCAGGTAGTGTCAAGACATTGTACCAACAACCACCTTTTCACATCCCATTCCACTAGTTTCCTATACATCCATCCTCTGCTAGAGACAAGACTATTTGCCTGTCATTTCCCTGTTGATTGTTTCCACATTTACATTTTTAGATACTTTTTACTTCGCAGTTTATCCTCCTTTCTCTACAGAAATGCATTATTCTCACTCCCTTAAAGATCATGCTTCTTCTGGAAAACACCCATGACTGCCTCTTATTCTTCTGTGTTAATTCTATTCTATTTTTTCTTTCCTTTTTTTTCTTTTCTTTTCTTTTCTTTCCTTTTCTTTCTTTCTTTCTTTTTCTTTTTTTCTTTTCTTTTTTTTTTTTTTAGAGAGAGAGAGAAAGGGAGCATGTGAATTAGGGGTAAAGTGCAAAGGGAGAGGGAGAAAAAATATTAAGCAGACTCCACGCCCAGCTTGGAGCCCAATGCAGGACTCTATGTCAGAACCCTGAGATCATGAACTGAGACGAAATTAAGAGTTGGACACTTAACCAATTGAGCTACCCAGGCACCCTGTTAGTTCTTTTTTCAATCCCACTGCTCTGAGAGTCATGTAAGATCCCATATTTCTGTAGATATTGATGGAATTTTAGGACACTATATGAAACTAAGACTATGGCTGTACCATGGTGGATCCATTAAATAATTGCAGTCAGTTCACTGTAGCTTTAAAAAACAACAACATCAACAACACAGAAACACAAAACTGGTCCATCCAGTTCCCATTTATGAAGGGAAATTGTCATTAATCAGATTAGAAGTGTCAGTCCCAGTTCCTCTCACACTCTCAACTTAATGTGTATATGCGTGTGTGTGTGTGTGTGTGTGTGTGTGTGTGTGTGTGTGTGTATGCTTTTCTCAGCTGCTTAACTCCTTAACTGCTTAATCAGGAGGGCACAGAGGAAATTCATTAGATAGAAAATTGTAGTCTGTACTGCTGCTAATCTGCTATGAATCTTAAGTAGCCCACTGCAGCTCAGTCCCTCTTCTGTAAAATGAGTGTATAATACTAGCTAATACATAAGGTCCCTCCAAGTATCATGACCTACCCACAAGAGGAAATCAGTAATATATCTTTGCCATAAAATATTGGAAAAATACCTTGCCAGTTTCTGCCTCATCATTTTCAGTGAATTTAGAGTTAAGGCTGGTATACTTTATATAAATGTCATTATGTGAGAGTGAAAAAAATAAAGTAAAAGAGCATGAAAAATGTGCTTTTCTCTTGGTTTTGTTACAGACGGGTATATTGTGTACTGGTATGATAAGCCCAAATGTTGCAGCTTGTTCCTCTATTTGGTGCCACTAGAGGCTTTGCAAAGGAAAGGAGCCCCTCCATGAATAAGTTCCTGAACCCTAACTGTCTACTGCCCTGTGCCAGTCTGAGTCCCAGAGCCTTTTGGTCTAGTATCTCCACTAATTAAAAAGGCTCTTCTGTTCTGCTAGGTGTTTGGCTTGCTTTGACTTCAGGAGCTTTGGAATAGAGAAGGAAACTATACAGGTGGCCTCCTTATACCAGCCCCTAAAGTGGAGTTAGGTCCACCTGTTGCTACTACTGCTGCTGTCACTGCTCTGGACAGCCCGACCCAGGATTCTGGATTAGGAGGTACGAAGAACATCATCTAAAGTCTTAAATCAAATTACTCTTTTTGATTATAAGACTCTGACATACCTGTGAGCAACTGATGGATGACCTAGAGACTTTTAAAGTTTGAGAGACTTTCTAAGGCATTGGGGATAACCTATAATATTATGTCTTACACAGAATAAATGCTTAGTGTATGTTTATTGAATTATTCCATCAGACTGAGTAACATTTTAAAGAAAGTCCTCCATGAGCTTTGATGGTGAGCCCAGAAAGATAAAGTTTAATGGAAATAAGTACCAAGTTCTAGTCTTAGGTTGATATTAATTTAATGATAAAAGGACCTTATGTTCATATAGAGTTAACAGAATGCAAATCATTTACACATATTTATTCTTTTCAATACCTAGCAAAAAATTCCATATTCGTACATACTCACTTTTTAATAAATAAACTGTGAAACAAGATAAACAACTTGCTCAAAGTCACACATGTAATAAGTTGCTGGCTGAACTCAAGGTCAGGTTTTATGATTTTAAGTCCTGTGTTACTCCTAAAATATATTAAGGTGGGGCATGCAGTTAAGGGATTAAGTGAGTTCAGATGGAGGGAACATTGTCTTCTTAAAATACCGTTCAAGAATAACAATTTAATTTACCTTCCTGAATATATATCATGTAAAACAAGACTAACAAAGTCTTATTGAACTGTGTATTGGTCATGCCATATCTGAAGCATATAGTCTATTGTGAGTTAATATATTGTAAGGTTTGGGATTTACGAAAAGTCATAAAGTAGACAGTTGCCAATAATTTGTTATAGTGGTTAAAGTTTTGAAAACCATGCCCTTCAAGGAGCAACTAAAGGAATTTGGGGTGCTCAGCCTGGAAAAAGGAATATTGGTGGTGGTGATGGTCACAGAGGGTAGAGTGATAGGGAAACTATTAAAAGCTCTGAGCAGCTATTGTATCAGAAAGATTGGATAATGCAGCCTCAGAGGCCAGAACAGAACTGCTGAAGAGAAATTATCAAAGTTTATTTGATAAAAATTATCAAAGTAACTTTTATTTAATATAAAGAAATTTTTCAAAAATAATAAAAGGTCCTCAAAAATTCAGCACATTTTCCTGTGAGGTATAACCTGTAAATAATCAAGGAAAGATGAACAGACCTTCTGGTGTGATGATGTAATCATGGTTTTGGCACTGGATAATAGATTGAAATAAATGCTCATAATAAGCTTTTCTCAGGATCTCTAAGATTCTATAGTGTGTTTTTTTCTTAAATATGAATAGGAATTGTCAATGTAGTTAGTTTAAATGTTCAGCTTGCATTGTTCCCTTTGTACCCTTCTTTAGAGTTTCAGTTGCCCAGATGATTTGCACTTTGATATTAATTTATTAATACAAACTATTACTTTCATTTATAATTAGTTTATTTACTAATCATCGATTAACAATTATTTAATTTTAATTTGCTTGTAATGTTAAGTATCTTCAAAGTATCAGTATATAAATCCAGTATGTGCCCCTGGATTATAGGTGGAAAGCATCTTTTGATATGCCTCATTAATAGATCATTTGATAATCAGTTAATTGAAGATTCTGCCCTGCTTCTTAATCTCAGCCATTTTACCCTCTTTATGGAGAAACCAGAATACAATGAAAAATTTTCCACTTCCTCCAGAACAGTGGTCAGATTCATGTGTTTGAAAAGCACACAGATACCAGCAGGATTTTATTGCATACACTGAAGACATTCAGATCTGCTCCTAACATTTGCTTTCTAAATAACAAAGGCTCTTGAAATGAATCATGAAACTAAAAATAGGTTCTAGTACCTTTCAAAAGGATTTTCACTTAGAAGAAAAGTTTTTTAGCCTGTGGAACCTTCTGCTTTATTCTCTTATGTAAGGAACACCAACAGGTAGCATAGATTACTAATGTTCTCAACTTAGTCTTACAGAGAGATGAACTACTACTCAGTGAATTTAAGAGAGAGCTACATCAAATAACCTGAAACAAAACTAAACAGGAGTTTTTAAGTCTCAATTTATTTCAATTAAATAATAAATCTGATTTATAAAATATGATTCTATTCAAGTACAGATTAATATTATGAACTTTGTATCATACACACATAGACCCATAGGCCATATAAGTTCCTTACCTATAAAACAAATATGAAAATATCTAATAACATCTTAGGAAAGATTAAATAGGAAAACATAAATCAATGGCTTAACACAACACAGTGAGGCTTCACTATCATTATTATTAGAATATAGTAGAATATCTACAACCTGGGTATAGAGGGAATGTATGTTAACATAATAAAGGCCATATAGGATAAACCCACAGCCCTCATCCCACTCAGTGCTGAAAATTTGAAAACTTTTCCTCTAAGAACAGAGAAATACAAGGATGCCCATTCTCACCACTTTTATTCAACACAGTCCTGGAAACCCTAGCCAGAGCAAATTGTAATGGGAAATATATAAGAGGCATCCAAATCAGAAAGGAAGTGGTATAACTGTCCCTAATTGCAGATAACATATACAGAAAACCCCAAAGACTCTACCAAAAACTATTAGAACAAGTAAACAAATTTAATGTTCAGGATACAAAATCAATATACAAAAATCTGTTGCATTTCTATACACAAATAAGGACTCATTAAAAGAGAAATTAAGAAAACAATCTCATTTACAATTATACCAAAAAGAATAAAATAGGACAAATTTAACTAAGAAGATGGAAAGTTTGTTCACTGAAAACTATACAATATTGATGAAAAAAGTTGAAGGTGGTTACAAATAAATGGAAAATATTCTGTGTTCATGGATTGGAAGAATAAATATTGTTAAAATGTCTATAGTACCCGAAGCAATTTATGGATTCATTGCAATCCCTATCAAAATTCCAATGGCATTTTCCAAAAAGAAAAAGCAGTCCTCTAAACTTTGTGTAGAATCACAGAAGACCCCAAATAGGCAAAGCAATCTTGAGAAAGAGGGACAAATCTTGAGGTATAACACCTCCTGATTTCAAACTATATTATAAAACTATAGTAGTCAAGACAGTATGATATTAGTATTAAAAATTAGACGCATAAATCAATGGAAGAGAATAGAGATCCCAGAAACAAACCTATGAATATAACTTACAGCAAGGGAACCAAGAAAGGCCAGTCAGTCTCTTTAATAGATGGTATTGGGAAAACTGGACAGACACATGCAAAAGGATGAAACTGGACCTCAATCTTACACCATACACAAAAACAAACCCAAAACGGACTAAAGACTTGAACTTAAGACCTGAAGCCATACAACTCCTAGAAGAAAACATAGAGGGTAAGTTACTTGACATTGGGCTTGGCAATGAATTTTTGGATTTGATACCAAAAACAAAAATCAGTAGGTGCAGTTACATCAAATTAAAAAGTTTCTTCGCAGCAAATGAAACCATCAACGAAATGAAAAGGCAACTTAAAGAATGGGAGAAGATATTTGCAAATCATTATATGATAATGGGTTAATACCCAAAATACATAAGAAACTCATATGACTCAATTGCAAACAACAACAACAACCACCACCACCCAACCATCTGACTAGAAAATGGGGAGAAAATCTGAATAGACATTTCTCTAAGAAGACATAAAAATGCTCAAGAGGTACATGAAAAGGTGTTCAACATCACTAACCATCAGGGAAATCCAAATCAAAACCACAATAAGACATCACACCTTACACCTTTTAGAATGGCTATCATCAAAAAGACAAGAGATAACAAGCTTTAGTGAGGATGTGGAGAAAAGGGAATCCTTGTGCACTCTTGATGGGAATATAATTCGTACAGCCACTATGGGAACAGTATGGAGGTTCTTTTTCTTTTTTTAATATGGAGGTTCTTCAAAAAATTAAAAATAGAGCTACTGTACTGTCAGTCCCACAATCCCATTTCTGGGTATATATCCAAAGGAAATGAAATACTATCTTGAAAAAATATCTGCATTCCCATGTTTATTGCAGCATTATTCATAATAGCCAATATATACAAACAACCTAAGTGTCCAATTAATAAACTGATAAAGAAGATGTGGTACACACACATACATACACACAAAAAAACAGGAATATTATTCATGTGTGTGTGTGTGTGTGTGTACACACACACACAAACACAATGGGATATTATTCAGCCATGAGAAAGAAGGAAATCCTGCCATCTGCAACAACATGGATGGACCTTGAGGGCTTTATGCTAAGAGAAGTAAGTCAGAATGCGAAAGACAATAGAAATATTGCATGGTATCACTTATGTGTGGAATCTAAAAAAAAAATCAAACTCCTATTAACAGAGAGTAGAAAAGTGGTTGCCCGTTGCTGGAGGGTAGGGTTGGAGAAATAAGGAAAGGTTGGTAAAAGGATACAAAAATAAAACAAAATAATACAGTACAATAAAAAGAGCCCTGAACTGGAAAATAGGTTAGGAAGCCCAAATTTTTGTACCAGATCTGCTATTAATTAACTCTGTAACTACAGTCACTGATCCAGTAGAGATACTGATTTCTCTATCAGTAAAATTAGGAAGTTGGCTAGATGGTCCTATATTTTTGAGCTCTAAAATTATATGATTATGAATAAACAAGATAATCACAAACTCCACTTTCCAGAATATGCAGTATAGACTTAAATCTAAGGTCTGTTGGTTACAAAAGGATGACTTTTAAGTTGAATAAAACACTCTTGGTATAACTAATCCATCTGTTTGATTAGTCAGTATCTTGGAACTGAAAACTAAGCATGTATGTCCTGGTAAAAGTGTTGCTCTGGATCCAGAATGCCTGCGCTTGAATCCAGACCTATTATTTGTTAGCTTTATGACCTTGGGCTAGTCAGTTTCCTTGCCTGTATAATGGAAATAATAAGGCTATCTAACATCATCAAGTTGTGAGATGGAATGGATTCACACATGAAAAACACTTAGAACAATGTTTGGCAAGGAGAAGAGGTCAATAAATACTGGCAGTTTTTATTGCCTTAACTTTATATCCCTTCTCTTCCTTTTCTGGTGATCTATTTGTTTATTAATAACATAAATATTTAAAAATAGCAATACACTTTAAAATATTAATTATGTATTAGTTACATTTTAATTATGTATTAATTTTGTATTAATTATGTATTAATTAAAAGATAACAATATGTTATCTTTACAATCTCTTTAAAATGTAGATGGCAAAAGAAAGGAGAAAACCCTAGCTTGATTACTACTTTACTTATTTATTTTTCTTATTATGTTATGTTAGTCACCATACAGTACATCATTTTATCACTTAATCACTTTTTATCTCTAATCAAAAGGCTTTTCTTCAAAATTAAAGAGGTTTCCAGTTTTAGTGGCTTTAGTTGTTGAGGGTAAGCATCAGGTTATTCTCAACTTCCCAAATGTTCCATGTAATCCTCACAAGTAACCTATGAGGTAAATATCATTCCTATTTTACGTATGAGAAAGATCCTAGCAAATAGGAAATGGCAAAGCCAGGACTTTTTACTTTTTTCTTTCTCTCTTTCTTTCTTTCTTTTTTTCTTTCTCTCTCTCTTTCTTTCTTTCTTTTTCTTTCTTTTCTTTCTTTCTTTCCTTTTTCTTTTTTTTTTTTGCAAAGCCAGGATTTTAAACCTAAATTTCAAATCTTTTACTCTTTCCACAATAACAACCAGTAAGAGTAGAAAGAAGGAAAGGAAAGAAAAGAAAAAAAGGAAAGGGAAAAAGGAAGGAAAGAAACAAGGACTTCCAAGGAGCTCTGAAATCATGGCCCCTCTACTCTCCTTGAATTCTTGTAAGCCTGATACAGCATTCGTTACCCCTGCAACAGTCTTCCTATCTGCCATTAGTCCAGTCATTAGAGAAGTCAAGCTGCATCCTACAGGGTAGTGTAGAAGGTATGTCTTTGGGCAGCCTGGTGGACATAAAGTACACGTTCATAGAATATCTGGGATTTCTGAAAAGTTCT
Source organism: Ailurus styani (assembly GCA_002007465.1). NCBI lineage: Eukaryota > Metazoa > Chordata > Mammalia > Carnivora > Ailuridae > Ailurus > Ailurus styani. Next base: position 452,186 of record LNAC01000242.1, on the reverse strand, counting down.
TGCCACCTCTAATGTCCTGGAAAATCTATTTCAAGTAATTTCCTAAATTGCTTTATATATGGAAAATGGAGACTGGTATTTGCAAACAGAAAGACAAAGCACACAAAGAGGCAAACCTCTCTGTGAAACACTTTAGTATCCTGTTACCTAGCTTATTCAAGTTAGACATCAAGTATCAGTTAAAAACAAAGGGGTAAAGAATTATGTGTAAAAGGTCAAAACCTGAAAAGCCATCCCAGAAGTTAAAACTCTCCTTGCTAAACAGGCAAGAATGATTTGCATCTGGTAATAATAACTGAATTCACCCTATCTCTATCCTTGTTACATTCCTGTGGGGTATAAATTTTTGTCATTTTGGGCACCTTAAACTACTATGTACTTTGTCCTAGAGGGAGGTCATGTTATCTTTGTTCTTTCAGAATCTAAGTCAGTCAGCCTCAGAGCCCATGGGAGGGATTGGAAAGGGGATGCCAGAAAGCTTAGGAATGCTGTGGAAGCTATTCTTGCAATTCATTTACAGTCATTTATTAGGAGTTCATAAGTAAAGGCTTCTTTTGACACATTCAACACAGCTTCTGGAGGACAGGCACATGTACAAAAGTCAAAACAAAAACCCATTCTGGAAGTTTTATTTATGTATTAATTCTCAGTAGCCTAGTCTGACAGGACATCCCACACTTGAAGGGCTTTGTAGCTCAGAAAACCCTGGATAACTGGCCAACTGGCTCCATCCTTTTTCTCTTTATGTAATGGGAATGGATTTCTCTGAAGGACTTGGCCTCTGACTAGAGTGGGAGAGTCACAAGTCCTGGCTGAACTTGATAACTTTTCAACCTGGCCACAACCTAGTCTTGTATTATCCTGTTACTCCTGTGCAAAAGCATCTGCACAGGAACAAAATGAGGTAAGCCAAGGCACTGAAGCCTAAAAGGTTGTTCATTTCTAACTTTTCAAGAAATGGGCCTCTTTTATGAATGGAACTCCTTTATGAATGGTCCTCCAGATTCAACACTGACCAATGTTGTTATCTTTTTACTAAAAGTGTCTTTTCCCACAAGGAAGGCTACCCGTCCCCTCATGCTTAATTCAAAAGTCCCCTCCTCAAAGTAGTTCCTGTTTGGGGTGAGGACAAATTTAGAAGACTGCCTCTGGCTGATCGACTCCTAAAATCTATGCATGATCTACTTACTTGTTAGAAGCAATGGAGAGAATACATGCTATAGGTCAGTCCAGCTGGCTTTGTATCCTGGCCCTTCCACCTCTCAGCAGTCATGGGCAAGTTACTTAAATTCTTTGTGCCTGTTTCCTCATCTTCAAAATGTAGCATGATACTGCTCACCCTATAAGGTTACAGTTAGAGGGAAATGAGTTAATTCAGATTAAGTGTATAGAACAGAACATGTAAATGCCAGAACTGATCAATCTTAGCTATTAGGCTCATTTAGAAGTCTGAGAAGTTAGTACCCTTTCTAAAGTGGTAGTTAACTTTTTTATTCTCAATCTGATCCTGAAGGAATGAAACGAGAAAAGGTAAAATAGGGCAATAAAAGGGGAATCTTGGTTTTTGGGTGCTGTGGGGAATGGCCTGGAGATGTGAGCCATGAAGAAGGCTGTAATGGTGTCTTGAGGAGTAGGTTCTGACTTCCAGGATCTAAGGCAGGAACGGCAAGGCTATATTACAAGTCTATGGTATCTAAGGAGCAATGATATTGGTGACTTTAAAAGATGAAGACAATGTAGGTAAACCAAGCAAGACAGCTAACCATATTTACCTGAACTATAGTTTCTCCTAGGGTTACCTGTGGCAGAACAGGATTAAATTAACTATAATTTCCACTGAAGCAGAAAACTTTTGTCTTAGCACTCACAATGAACTCTCAGTAAAGGTGTTGTTCAGTGGATTAGTAAGTGATGAATAAAGAGCCCTAAGTCCATGCTGAACTTAGTTGCTCCATAAAGCTAACTTGACTAAATCCAGTGGCGGCCTTTAGACAGAGCTTTGGGGATGTAGCCACGCCTATAGTTCAAGGTCTACCAAAAAAAAAAAAAAAAAGGGGAGGGACAGCTTAAAAAATGTTTAATATGGAACAAATCACAACTATGTCTTTATAGTTCCATTAAGGATGCTCCATACTTTTATTGGGATCAACTAAAGGGATTTCTTAGTGTAGATATGTTTACAAGTTTTCTTCATCAGGTTCTCTTTGTTTAAAATATTCTTTTCCTCAGGTGCCTGGGCGGCCCAGTCGGTTAAACATTTGTCTTCTGCTCCGGTCATTATCTCAGGGTCCTGGATCAAGTCCCGAATCAGGCTCCTTGCTCAGTGGGAGCCTGCTTCTCCCTCTCCCTCTGTTCCTCCATCCTGCTTGTGTTCTCTCTCTCTCTCTCTCTCTCTCTCTCGCTATTTCAAGTAATACACATAAAAAATTTTTTTTTCTGAACTAGATGGTAGTCAATTAGGAAAAAAATCATTACCATTTTTATTAATGTGGGTAGGAAGAAATGATCCCCCCAAAAATGTTTTTTGAGATTATTTATTGGGGTATATATTTAGATGATCCAAATTATCTTAATACTATACTGCACATAATTTGGCACCCACCAAAAACAAGGTGCCAAAAGGAATGTTTTAGTAACAATTAGTCAATTGTGACAAAAGGAACTTAACAGGCTAGAAATGTGAGCATCCATGAGAAACAGTAACAATAATCCCCACCAAAACCCTGTGTGTGGCAAATAAGTATGAATTTTAAAAATGATGCCATAAAATAGCATATTTAAATTAAATATAAAGTTTGAATTGATGAAACTCCTTTTATAAAATGATAACCAGTTGGCCTTTTTTGAATCATACTGCCTAAACATTAGATCAGGGATCAGCAAACTTTTTCTATAAAAGACCAGACAGTGAATATTTGAGGCTTTGCAGGCTAAGAGATTGAGTATAATAAGTAGGTACTTACATAGCAAATAGAAAACAATTTCCACAGTTTTTATTGATGAAATTAAACTATAATAATAATTAAGTACAATTTTTTATAGTACAAGTCTATTCATGAATGGATTTTTTTTCCCAGTACATTTTACTTAACTGAAGTTCAATTCTAGAGTTCCCTATCATCCAATTGATTAAATGCTTTTTTGTAAAAATCATTCCTAGGTTCTGGAACCATACAAAACTGGCTGTTGGCTAGATTTTTTTCTGCTGGCTATAGATTGCCAATCTTTGGGTTAGATTCGTTGGAGATGACCAAGCAAAGCATTGCCCATAAAAGAGCAAATAACAGTTAACCAGTAACAGCCCTTGGTTACTGCTTTCCATGAGTTGTTATTACATCCTGATACTGATATAGTATACTAGTGTTCAAACCAAGTAACAGGAACTCCTTAACAGAAACTTGGAAATTTTTAATAATGATTGAGAATAATGGGAAAATGACAGTAAGTACCTTGATATAAAAGGAACCCAGCACAGAGCAGTGTGAGTTAAAAACAGCACAGAAGGAGGAGGAAAAGGGCTTTCTGAATGGGTAAGAGAGAGGGGATTCCCTTTGTGTCACTGTAAAGGAATATAGCCTGTTCCTTAGTGAGGAGTAACTAGAAATTTAAATCAGATCATACCCAGAATTGTATATATTTGTGTTCAAATTAATTATTAGTAAAATGGAAATAGTTTTCATTCTAGAATCTTCAGTGGCTTCAGTTCTTACCTACAAATCCCTTCACCATCTTTATAAAGTTCTAAGAAACATCCTAAATATATATGTGGTATCTTGGCTAATTATATGTTGGTGCCCACTGGAGTCAAGATTCTGAGTTTCAAAGGTAGGAAAAAAGGATGAGCAGCTTTCTCCATACTCCCTCATCTTCCTCTCCAACCAAATACACTATTAACATGACTTAAGTCTGGGGCGCCTGGGTGGCTCAGTGGGTTAAAGCCTCTGCTTTCACTCAGGTCATGATCTCAGCGTCCTGGGATCGAGGCCCGCATCGGGCTCTCTGCTCAGCGGAGAGCCGGCTTCCTCCTCTCTCCTCTCTCTCTGCCTGCCTCTCTGCCTACTTGTAATCTCTCTCTCTGTGTCAAATAAATAAATAAAATCTTTAAAAAAAAAAACAAAACCATGACTTAAGTCTGTCTGTTAAATAAGAATGTCTTAATTTGTCTATATCCAGGTTTTACGTCACATATAGGAATCCATTAAATAAAATTCTTTGGCCTGGGGCAGTAATTCATTCATTTAAAAGCCTTTATTAGGGGTGCCTGCGTGGCTCAGTGGGTTAAAGCCTCTACCTTCAGCTCAGGTCATGATCTCAGGGTCCTGGGATCAAGCCCCGCATCGGGCTCCCTGCTCAGCAGAGAGCCTGCTTCCTCCTCTCTTTCTGCCTGCCTCTCTGCCTACTTGTGATCTCTCTCTGTCAAATAAATGAATAAAATCTTAAAAAATAATAAAAAAAGTAAAAGCCTTTATTAGTTATTGTGAGAATTTAACTCTTTTTTTCTTATTTTTAATGTCTCTAAGTAAAAGCATTCTTTTCAAGGAAAGGAATCAGGTAAAGAACTCAGACTCTAGCTAGAGTCAAGCTGCTGGGTTTGAATGTCAATTCTACCCTATGTGGCCTGGGGCAAGTTACATTTTTTTCTTACAACAGTTTGCTCAGCTGTAACAAAAGAATAACAGTTCCTACCTCACTGGATTTTTGTGAGCATAAAATGAGTTAATCCACATAAACTATTTTGTATTCTGCCTGGTAGATATTATATGCTCAGTAAATACCAGCTATTTGTGTGATTAGATATTATTATTTAATTTACCTATGATGTCTATTATAACAGCACTATCATTTTGACATCAAATGAATTGACAATTTACAAGTTCACTAACAGATATTTTCTGTGCTAGACATTATGGCAGGCACTGGATAGCATAAACAAAGTAGGTAAGTATCTATAGTTTTGCAGGATTTTTATCCTGGTGGGAGGAGGGGAGAACACAGAATAAAAAAATGTAATCAGATAAAATGTATCACTTTTCAGATGATGATAAATACTATGGAGAAAATTAACACAAGAGTAAGACAGGGATTGTTGAGAGGGGAGAAACTGCTTTTTGACATAGGCTGGAAAAGTGATCGGAAAAGTCTTCCCGGATATGGTGACTTTTTTCTAAGGCACTGAGAGACCTTGGCTATATTGCCAAACTCAGCAAATAAAAATGCAGGATGACCACTTAAAATCCATCAAACATCCTGCATTTTATGTGGCAACCGTGCCTGGAGACAAGGGATGAATTTTCTTTTTGGATAAAGAACAAATGAGTTTGAATGATAAGGAGGTATCACACAGGGTGTGAGAGAGAAAAGGTCCCAGAGCTCTGGGGCTCCATTTTCAAAGCTGTAGAGACCAAGAGTGGGCTGTCTTATTCTGAGTACTTGAGGTTTTGAAATTTCTCTAGATTCCTTCCTGTGAGTGGGTGGGAAGTGGAACGTGAAGAGCTATACGGAGTCCTCTTAACTCCTAATATTTGTTACTCAGGGTCACAGGAAGTAGACTGAAAATAATCTTAAATGTCAGGTAATACAGTCCTCAGGAAACATGTCCAGAATAGTTTGAATGAGTTGCTCAATATTATGAAGATAGTACTTATCTAAACCTGGATTATTGGTTTAAATGCTTGAAAGATGCTTTTCTTAGCTGCAAGAAAACATTCTCCATATATGATCCATCCTTCCTTCCTTCCTTCCTTCCTTCCTTCCTTCCTTCCTTCCTTTCCTTGCTTCCTTTCCTCCCTCCCTCCCTTTCTTCCTTTTTTCCTTTTTCCTGTCCTTTCCTTTTTCTCTTTTTCTTTTTCTTTTTTCCTTTCCTTTTTTCTGTGTTATTTTTTACCTGTGGTTCAGTATAGTATAATTTCTCCCAGAAGGATGATTTCAGCACTGAGTAGTGGTAGTTTCTACCATACCTTGTAGTTCTTCTTCCAATGAGTCAATGCTGTTCTCTAAAGATGTAAGCCTGATGATTCACAGACCTGTACCCCTTGGGCAAATAATAAAAATAAAATTAAAAAAAAAAAAGAGCAGTTAGGGAAAAGTTGGTTTCTTCTCACTCAGTTCTGTGACTAGGGTGACAGCATTGATTATTGCATGAAATTGGAAGGTGGAGCTAGTTCACTTAAACATGAGAACAAGGATTTTTTGTTGTTAATTTTTGAAAATTCAGTTTCTACAACAATGCCTAGTATATAGTAGATATCAGTAAATGTGAAAATGAATAACAGATGAAGATTTTCAGTATAATGAGGCTTTCTAAAGTCAAAAGTTTATTTTTGTTATACCACTTTGAAATAATGCTTATTTTATGCTTCTGCCCAAAATAAATGCATTAGAGATGTTTTCTTGCAGATGCTGAAAAAAAAATATGTCATAGTGGTTCAGAAAATAGGCCTTGCCTCATATTTTATACTTGCTAACCATGTGACTCTCATTTCTTCTTCTATAAAATACGGCAATAACACTAATATCATACTCCTGTCTCCTTTGTCATCAGATTTTGAAATATGTTGATATATAAAGTATTTAAATCAGTTCCTGTAACATACAAGGCCCTGGAATGTTAGCCATTAATATTACAGTAATCTTATATTATCCCTAATATGTCTTACATTATCCCCAATACAATTCTTTGCACATAGTGATCTATAATGATAGCTGGATGACTAAATAATGTTTATATATTTGAAAAAAATTCAAACTAATAGAGTTCTCTTGAAGATATTGCAAAAAAGTATAATGATTAAAAAATCTCTACTTGATCAGTTTAGTCATTCACACCTTAGAGAGAGAGAGTAAACTCAACAATTCTAAGGATGAATAAGCTTCTGTCATCTACCTCTCAAGCTGGAAAGCAAGCATATTTACATGGGGAGGAGGCAGTGGATATCACGGTCCATGTCCACCTTGGCAAAGGCCCCATCAGGGCCTTTGATGAGGTTTTGCTATTAGGAATCCAAAGAAAATACCTCTGAGAGAGAGGTGGAGGAGTAGCGTGTCAAGATGTAATGCTTGCACCGTTTTCTCCTCTGCCTATACCCACATACAAAGTATTATCACAGAGATAAGTGATTCCATCCTTAATCCACCACAACTCGTCTTTCTCTCCCCATGCCAATAAATCCACTTTGGCCAAATTTAAGGATTTTTATCTTTTTTCCTAATAGTCATACCCAATGATTCCTTCTCAGCCCTTTCCCTGATTCTCTGAATCGTTTCTGGTATGCTGTTATGCTCTCCTTTCTGAAATGTATTATGTCCTTGGAATCTGAAATAGTCCCCCACCCTTACCCCAACTGTCTCCTCCTCTTTTTCTCTCCTCACTCACTTTCTGGTAGTGGCTCCTCTTTCTTTGCTTCTCTGTATATGTTTATGGTTCCTAGAATCCTATATTTAGATCTCCTTCTCATAGTTTCATTTTTCCCATATGTCTTACAGTACCATCTATTAACAAGTGTAGTAAGCTGAATGATGGCCTCCAAAAACATCAGGTCCTAATTTCTGGAACTTGTAGATATTACCTTCTTTGGAAAAAGGATCTTTGTGGGTGTGATTAAGATAATGGTTTTGAGATGAGGAGATTATCCTACATCATGCTGGATTACCTTAAATGCCATCACAGTGTCTTTTTTTTTTAATTTTATTTTTATTCTTTGCCCAAGGGGTACAGGTCTGTGAATCATCAGGCTTACATCTTTCACAGCATTCACCAAAGCACAAACCCTCCCCAATGTCCATAACCCATCCACCCTATCCCTACCCTCCTACCCCCCAGTAACCCTGAGTTTGTTTTGTGAGATTAGGAGTCTCTTATGGTTTGTCTCCTTCCCCATCCCATCTTGTTTCATTATTTTTCCCTCCCTACCCCCCACGACCCTCCATCACAGTGTCTTTGATAAAAAGAGGAAGATGGAGATTTCTTACAGATCAGAGAAAAAGTTAATCTGAGATAGAGACTGGAATGATGAGGTCACAATACAAGGAATGCTGCAGCCATCAGAAGCTAGGGGAGGCATGGGATAGATTCTCCCCTAGAGTCTCTGGAAGGAGCATGGCCTGCTGATACACTGTTACTGATTTTGGACTTGTAGCCTCCAGAACTGTGAAAGAATTAATTTCTGTTGTTTTAAAACCCAATTTAAACAGCCACCACAAGGAACTAACACAATTACAAGATCTAAAATTTATCTTTAATTATCATCTCTTTTTTTAGTGCCAGTTACACAAAGCCAAATACCTGCTGAACACTCCACCAGACTTCCCATTTAACATTAGAGCTAGCTGTTATTGAGCACTTGCTTTAGAAATATTACCTCATTTAATATTCACTTTAACACTCACTACAACCCTATGAAGTACTTAATATCCTCACCTCAGAATGAGGGAACTGAGACATAGAATTCAAGTAGCTTGCTCTAGGTTATAAAGATGTTAAGTGCTTACTAGGTATTTACACCAAAAGATACAAATATAGTGATCCAAAGGGACACCTGAACCCCAATTTTTATAGCAGCAATGTCCATAATCAAATTACGAAAAGAGCCAAGATGTCCACTGACAGATGAATAAAGAAGATGTGGTATACATACAATGAAATATTACTCAGCCGCAAAAAAAAAAAAAAGAAAAGAAAAAAGAAATCTTACCATTTGCAATGGATGAAATTAGGGGGTATAATGCTAAGTGAAATAAGTCAATCAGAGAAAGACAGTTATATGATTTCACTCATATTTAAGTGGAATTTAAGAAACAAAACAGAGGATTATAGGGGAAGGTTGGAAAAAATAAAATAAGACAAAATCAGAGAGGCAGACAAACCATAAGAGACTCTTAACTATAAGAAACAAACAGAATTGCTGGAGGGGATGGGGGGCTGGAGTAGCTGGGTGATGGGCATTAAGGAGGGCATGTGATATAATGAGCACTGGGTATTATATACAACTGATGAATCACTGAACTCTACCTCTGAAACTTATAATACACTATGTGTTAATTGAATGAAAATAAAATTAATTTAAATTAAATAAAAAAAGAATGTTAAATGCTAGAGCTGGAATTTGGGGCCTAATGTGATCTAGCTTCAGAGCCAATCATTAATGATAGTTCTTTGCTTCTTCAAATTACCTGATGTCTCAGGCTATTCAAAGCCTAGCCATATCCAAACCCAAGCAGCAGTGCCCAGGTCCTCCGAGGATAAATTATTTTAGTTGAATTCAAAGACCCTTTACAGGGCCCCTACTACATGCTAGGTATTCAATGTCAATTCTTTGCAGATATCTAGGGGCAATTTGCTGTTCTTGTTCAATTAGCAAACTCTCTGAGGATAGAACACTTCCCAAATCTCATGCAATTTCAGAATTAAAGCATACATCAGAAGGAAAACCTGAGCCAGATACGAATTCCTACTGCCTCCTAAAAACCTCAAGATTATTGACAAATTCTATTCACTGAGTACTATACTATGGCCATGATGTTGCCATGGTCACTTTCACTGTGTTGCTACTATGTTCCCCTGGTGAAAACTGGAAGAGCTGAAACTGAAAGCATCCCTTTCAGCTTTTATAGAGTTTGCCTTTTCATGCTGTGTTTGGCACATCTGGAGTCCCTGGACTCCTGGCTGTGTACCATTCCCCTCTTGATTCTTCCCTTATTACCATCATTGGAATTAATAGCTGCACTATCTTAGTCATCTACTAGGAGCTAAGTAGTATATGCTATCCATTTAATCCTTTCTACAATTCTTTAAGGAAATTATTATTGCCATTTTATAGATATGAAAACTGAGGCTTAGAGAGGCACTAATTTGTCCAAACTCACATAACTTCTTGGTGGCAAAGTCGAGTTAGGATTTAAATCATCAGGCAACTAAAATTGTTGAACCAGATAAAAAAAAATTCTTAACACAGTTTAAGTACTTCTTCAGGTTGCTTTGGCTGAAGGAGCAGGCAGGAGAAAACGTGGTTCTTCATGGTTTGGGAAAAAGCCAACTCAAATTCCTTCTCCATTCCCCAAGCAGTGAGATATTGTGATTTCTACCTCTGAGATTGCTTCATGCTTGGGCACAATGGACTTTAGTAATAATACTGATACTATTTTTATTACATCTGTATAAGTCTTTGTAAGTTACCAAGCACTTCAGCACAAAAGAGCTCTTTCCGTAAGAGTGAAAGGGGAGGACCTCTCCTTCATCCTCAGAATTATGTTTTGGGCTAATACCTCTGTGCAGAAATGGATTTTCTGTGAAACTAAAAAAACTTTAAATTTTCAAGGGACTCTTATTTGCATAGGCATAGGCTTTTGTAAAAATCGAAAAAGTAAAACATTTTAACCACAGTCAGTTAAGGCTGCTGTCTCTTTCCATAACAGGTTTCTCTCCCTGTCCCTTTATATTGAGTGTTGTCCACAGGCTGGCTGTGGACATTTTGGGTATCTGGCTAGTGGGAAATTGAATTGAAGATTATTTGAGTTTGAGTTTAGTGAAACGTATTTATGTGATTTGCATTCAGTTCCAGGTGTAGCTAAGTTATTGCTACCTGTCCTCATGCAGGAATACTTTCATAAATACTCCCACTACCCACTCATTTGAGGTCATGGAATGAAGACACAGGGTTAGAAGCTGTAAAGCAATATAAGTCTATGCTACAATACTAGATATCTGTGGAGGATGGAGGAGAAAAAAGGTTTGAGATGTTCAGAGCCAGAAGCTTATTTGTGGAAAGTTCTCAAACCACCCTACATATAAAATTGTAAACAAAGGTTTTGGTTTTCTTTGATGTCATGTTAATTCACAAGTTCTCTCCTATCAGGAAATACATAAGGGAACAATCAGAGTAAGCAACCTTAAAAAAAAAAAAAAAAGCTGGGGCGGGGGGTACAGACACTATAGGGTGTGTCAGGAAGGTAATTAACAAACATTATTTTATGGATTTTGTGATGTTTTGTGGTATTTATCATCTTTTTAAATATATTTTTTATATTTGTGTCTATATTTATATTTGTCTACTTTGTGGTGATTTTTTTTTATTCTAACTAAATAGTTACCCTTGTATGTATTATTTCTTTGCATCCTTTCTACTAAAGGGGGCCCCTATAATTGTATAAGCTTTACACCTTTCGAATTTGGTATCTGCTTCTACCACTACAGCATTTAAAAATGCACTAAGTAGACCCTTCAGTGAATGGATGACGCTGGGAAGGAGGTGGAAGAATCCAGACCTGTGGGCTGCTAGGGGAATGGATTTGGAACTGAACTGGCACATGGGCTCTCTTGCTCTTTTATGAACATTCAGGTCCCACACACTGGCCTCCATGACCGACCTGCACAATCTTTTTTTTTTCCCTCCCCCAACAAGTCCAGTCTAATACAGCCTAATGAAGAAGCAGCATTGTAGAGCATTGAAGCTTCTCCTAAGCTGATACATATCTCCTCCTCCTGTGGGCCCTACAATGTCAGAGACACATTCTTCCAGGTTTGGAAAGCTCTCCAGTCCTCAAGAATGCAATTATTAAAAGCAAACTTCTTATAAATAATTTCATAATAAATCAGTATTAAATATCTCTTAGTCCTGAGGTTTAAGAGATATTAATGAAGATGAGGATGATGACCTAATAATTTTTGAACACCTATTATGTATTAGGCCATATGTTGTGTACTATATCACACATGGTCTCAGTCCATCCTCCAAAAGAGGAGGAAACTGATGCTCAGAGGGATCATATAGCTCTTGGCTGAACAAGATTTCACAGAGATTAGGGCACAAAAAGTTAAATGACAAATTAGGAGTCTAGGGCTTTAACAATTTCAGGCATTGCACAATCCTGCCTTGGGCTAGCCCTGCTCTTTACTCTTTTCCTCAATTCTAGTAAAATGCTGATTACTACTTCTCCTAATCACACAGAGAAGGGTAGAATTCACTGTATACTGCGTGGGGTATAAAAAAGTAACCCCTGGGCAATGAAAGTATTTGGCCCAGCAAAAATAACATAATTGGGATTAAAAACCAGATGATACCTGGATTTCAACAAAAACCAATTACCAAGGGGGAAAAAGGTTTTCAAGATGAGAACCAGACAGTTAAACATTAGCTTTCAATGGTTTGAAGTGTTTAGTTTTGAAATGGTGTGGTTTGGAAGCTCTCCAGCAGAAAAACTATTTTCTTTTAAAAGGAGAGCTCTCTGCAGTATTTTCTTTGCTGAAATAATGTGATCCTTAATGACGTCTTATATGACCCAAACTTTAAATGGACTTATTATTTTAGTTGACCTCATTCTTACTAGGTTTTTACAGGTCAACAATGAACTATCAACAGCTTCCTGATAATTAATCCTACTTACCCAAAGAACTGTTAGCCTGTTAATCTTATCTATGCTAAGAGGAAGCTTTTATATGTACCAGACTTCCTCAGTGAATAATAAAAACCAAACTGAAATTCTGCAGAAAGGTTCAACCTTGTGAGGCTTGAGAATGAAGAAACAGATTGAAAATCATGATGCTACCCTGTCTTCAGCTCCTTACTTGCTGAAATTCTGTGATTCATCTGGCACAGGGATGACTTTACAGTAGAGTCAGCAGCACAACCAGTTGGGTCAGGAGTGGGTGGTTCTCTGGGTGGCTTTATCAAAATGCATGAACATTCAGCATAAGCAGTTAAGGTACCTGGGTGGTCTGGTTTGAGAAGCAATGCAGAAGGCATCTCAAGTACTTCAACAAGAATAGCTCCCATTAGAAATTAATTTTTTACAATTAGGGACTCAATCTTTTGACTCTATAGATCTTTAAGAATTTACTATTAAAATACAATTGTGGTCTTTGGTTGTCACCTACCACAAAGCAAGATTGGTGTCTGACAGAAGGAGGGGAGAAAGATATACTTTTACAGCTGAGGCAAAGGATCCCAGGAAGAAGAAAGGTGATGAAATAGTAAATTGGCTTTCTTCAAATGACAGAGGGAGTAGGAAGTAAATGCTGGTCTCATCTAGCAATTTGTAAATGGGTTGTTTGTACATATGGGTCTTAACATGCTCATAGATTGTGGGTGTATGCATATATGTTTGTAAAATAAAAAGCATTATTAGATTCAGCCTTTCGTCAGCACAATATAAAGTTCCCCAGGTAAGGGAATGATTTATAATTAAAGGATTTATGCATCTACTAATTGCCCATGACATGCATCCTTTCTTTCCAAGGCAAGTTTCTGAGTTTCAATGATTTAATATAAATCTATTTCTCATCAGGTTAAAGACTTATCCCAAATAGCAGTTTAAATCCAAGTGGCTCAAGTGGATATGGACAGTGATATTCATTAAGATGACCTTCTAGAAGAGAGGTCATTATATCTTATATTAGACAAAATAAAACATAAATGTGGCATTTTACTTAAGACACTAGATATTTTTATTGCTCACTGTGGTGATAATGTAAGTTTTGAACAGTTAGTTGTATGATGCTGACTTTAGTACATTAAACCAAGCAGAGATCAAACTGTATTGTGAAAAAGTTCAGCAAAGCTAGAATTGTTACCTCAGAAGACCAAGGAATATTCCCTCTTAGAAGGAATGAAGATTGAATAGAGTTTACTATTTCCTCCCCTGCATACAGTTTTTTTCATAAATATTGTTAATCTGCTTGTAATCTCTGCTATAGATATATCAATGACCCCAAAGGTAATACCCAGACAGACGGTGAGAGAAAGAACTACTGGTGACCATTAGGTTACATTCCAATTCTTACATGTATACTTCAAAAAATTGAAGTAATTTCCTGTTTTTTTATATATTAATGGTACAATCTTTTTATAGTTTTACTCTGCATAAATTGTAAATAATTTTTTAAAGAATAGTCAGGGTACAAAGATAGGAATATAATACTTGAAATGAAATGTATCACAGAACTCTGTCTCTTCTATCTTTATGTGCTTTCTAAGGTGACCTCTTCCAAATCCATGTATCTGAAGACATCTTTATGTTGATGAATTCCCTCTTCTTTCTGGCTCCACTGTTACCACCATGGCTTCTCTGACTAGTACCCAGAGTGATAAGTCCACTTTACAGTATAATTCTATACGTGCATATCTGGTGGATATGCATACCAAATGTGAAGAAAATGTCATGAAATGATAGGATGGGCTCTGATATTTTCTATTGTATATCATTCTATTTCACTGGTATTGCTGATCAACATCACTAAAATTATTGTGTGACCCTAATGGGTTGTGATGAACAAGACTGAAAACAGTAGTCTAAGCCAGCTTCATCATTTGCCCAGATATATGTAGTTGCCTATTAAGTGGTTTCTGTTTTTTCCATTTTTTTCTCTTTGATTCCCTATTCCAAACAGAGCTAGAAGGACCTCAAAAAATAAATCAGAGCCTGGTACTCCCCTGCTCAAAGCCTTTAGTGACTTCTCGCACTTATAATAAAGTTAAACACCTCACCATGGCCTTCATAATCTAGCCCCTTACTTTCTCTAAAGATTAATCTTATGTCCTCTCTCCCTTCTTCAATATGCCCTGGCTCCACAGAACTTGTTTTGGTCCCACTAGGATACCAGATTCTTGCCTGCTGGATACAAGCTCTTCCTTCTTCCAGGAATCTTCTTTTCCCAACTTCACAGGGCTAGTTATTGCTTATCCTTCAGTTTTTGCCTTATTTCCTCTACAGGGAAGCTTTTCTTGACAACCCTAGTTGAAGTAAGTCTTTCCTTATTGTTATCTATTTCAGCCTATTGTTTGAATATTTACCACCTATGGAGAAATATGGAAAAAATATGGCAGCTAAAAAACTTTGACCAAGTAACGGGCAGGATGGGAGGTGGGAAGAAGACCCATAGCAGGAAACTGCACGGTTTTAGGGGCTAGGTTGTATCTGTCTCAAAATCAAGATCTTCGACTTCCGAAGCATGGCTTTATGTGAAGCATCTTGCCTATAATTACTGCCTTTTAATTTTTGTTTATTATTAAAATCACATTAATTTTTAAAATGCTACATGTCACTATTTCACTAAGAAGAATGAGGGAGGGTGCCTGGGTGGCTCAGTGGGTTAAGGCCTCTGCCTTCAGCTCAGGTCATGATCTCAGCGTCCTGGGATCGAGGCCCGCGTCCAGCTCTCTGCTCAGCAGGGAGCCTGCTTCCTCCTCTCCCTGCCTCTCTGCCTGCCTCTCTGCCTACTTGTAATCTCTCTCTCTGTGTCAAATAAATAAATAAAATCTTTTAAAAAAAAAAAAGAAGAAGAATGAGGGGAAAAAAGGCCATGATTACATGTAGGCCAACAAATTAAAGACAGGCTGTCTAATGACAGAGGCAAAGCAACAGACCCTACAGAAAAGCAATGCTTAGGTGCAAGGGTCAGAGGTTGCCAGTAGGGTCAGCTCCTGTCAGGTGAGGGTTTTCTTTAAGATCTCTTCTTGGGACACCTAGGTGGCTCAGTTGGTTAAGCATCTGCCTTTGGCTCAGGTCAAGATCCCAGGGTCCTGGGATGGAAATCTACATCATGCTCCTGGCTCAGCAGGAGCCTGCTTCTCCCTCTGCCTGCTGTTCCACCTGCTTGTACTCTCTCTCTCTCTCTCTGATATAATAAATAAATAAATAAAATCTTTTAAAAAAAGACTCACTCTCTTCTTCTGCCCCTTACCACCATGCACTCTCTTTAAAATAAATAAGTAAATCTTAAAAAAAAATAAGATCTCTTCTTGTCTCAGAGACTTTTATGTAGTGCTTTAATATGGAATATATATCTATCCCTGAACCTTAACTTCTCTAACTTTGGAGATCCTTCCTGTTATGGAGATCATGAATAACTTGCCAGTTTTATACTCTATTAACTTGCCAGCTTGCCAGGGTAGTCTTATTGAAGGAGCATTGTAACTCTTTCTGTCCTAGGAACTAAAAGCCCCTATTCTCTATTCCAACAGTTCCAGATCTATAAGCAAATATTTATAAATGGTGTTATCTTTCACCAGCAGCTGCTTGGGAGGATGGGGATGCAGGATATACGTGCTTTTGAGTTCAGGTGGTACTTGGAATCAGCTAAATTTGTCTGAGCCTCAAAGTGGATGCCCTGAAAGAGGATTCCCTAAAGCCTGACACTGGGAGTATCATCTAAATCCTCAGGGACCTGATACCTAGGAGAAGCACCACCTAGTTCCTGGACCCTCCCTCTGCCACCACTGGCTTCCATTTTTAAGCATTAGGCTCCACTCCAGATCTTGCAGAACAGTTAGCTTACAAAGCACCAGAAATGCTCTAGGCTATATTTATACGTATTTTCTCATTTAATATTGCTCAGCCTGCTGCTCTCCCAGCCTGGCCCTGTATAACAATCTTGTATCTATTCCTTTTCACCTCAGCACTAAGGGACCATTTCTCTAAAGGTATGGCATTAATTTACATGTTCTGTGTTATGAAACATGTCTTTCTAATCCCCTATAATTCCTCAACAAAGACTTGTGATAATATTTTACTCACCCCAACTAACGCTCCTAGGCTCAACCTTGAAGAGAGTTTATTTACTATGGCCACATCAAATGAAGCATGGGCTGCTTTTAAAGAGACTAATTGTAAGATCTCATAGAAAGATTCCATGTCAAGAACTAGGGAAAACATACCCATCCCCAGGGTTCCTGCATCCAACCCTCAACCACATGACTTAATCACTTCATCTTAGAATAATGTACTCAGCTGTTTGTATGTCGGCCATTGACTTTCCCAAGAAATGAATAAGGGAGATGTGGCATTTACTAAGGCAACCTTGCCGTAAAGTTAAAGAAACATGGACAACTGATCTCCAGAGCTTCTGGACCTTTGGAACAAACCCAGTTTCTTCCTGGGTAAAGTTTCTTTGAATTATAATTTATTAAAAACAAAATTAACTGGCTATTTTGGGGCTAGGAGTTATTACCTAAATCCTGATTGAAAATAGTTTGTAAGAAAAGAAAAAACAGTTTGTGAAGTTCTGTAAGAACAGCCTATTCTTGTTTTCTTTCTTCTTCTTCTTTTTTTTTTTTTTGTCGTTTAAAGTAATATTCTTGAGCAATGTAATAGATAAGAACTATAGGAAACCACTGGGTGTTCAATAGCATTTATGGAATTGTGAGGATGATGCACTGACAGTGAGAGAAATAACAAGAAAACAGACTTTAACTGGCAAGAAACAGCAGATCCCTGCCTGCAGGGGATGACCAAGTCAGAAATCTGACTCTTTTATGTGTTTGGATAATGTAATCTAACACAGATGCTAGACCAACTTATGCTATAATGATATTATATTTGAAATGTTCTACTTAATTGTAATCAAAATCCAATTTCCTAGTGCAATTAAATATAGTAAAATATATTGTAGGCATTTATTAGCCAAAATTAATTAAAAAAAAAACCCAAAAAACAATGAAGTGGAATCAGCCCCAAATGAAAGCAAGCTGGACTAAAGCCAAAAATGAAAGACACTGTAGAGATAGATAAGAAGTCATGGCAAGAGACTTAAAACTGTTTAAGGCTACAGTGTTCTTCAGTGAGACATTGCATTTGTCCAGACTTTAAGAGAGTAACTTACATTACAATTTTATAAAACTGATTATTTATAGTCAGTGCTTTCCACTAAGTGTGCAAAAGCCTTTAATTTTAAGTGAGAGAGTATGGTGATATCTTTGTGGGTTTGTGAATATTGAATTAAATCCCCTGTATTTCATTTTTCTTATAACTTAACAATGACCAATATGAAACATCACTGTCAGAAATAAACCAAAGGAGGAATCCGAATCCTCTACAGTAGATGTATGACCACCACATATCCTAGATTTCTGAAGAACCAACCAGATTTAAAATATACAGTCATTTTGTCCTCATAAGCATATTAGTATTTTTGATTTGGGACACATAGTCATAATACTTAAATGTTCTAAGAATAAGAATATAAGTTTTAATTAAAACACTCATTTAATCAAAACTTACTCATTAGTATAGAATTTAAGGGGACATCTGGCTGGCTCAGTCAATACAGCATGTGACTCTTAATCTCAGGTTCATGAATTGGAGCCCCACGTTGGGTGTGGAGTCTACTTAAAAAAAAAAATTAAGCTGTTACATAACATCCTCATAAAAGTGAATGGTATATTTTTAATTTCATATCACACGTATGAAGACACAATTTGAAACCTAAAACTGATTAGTCTTCATACCCCACCTGATTAAAAAACAACAGTAGTGGAAGCTTCTGAAGGATTCCCATAAGTGCTGAAAAACAAATAAAAGAGAGAAATAAATAAATCCCGAATAAAATCCCATTAATCACATGTAAATGGAGCTTCAGAAAAATGAGTCATCAAATGATCATAAAATCGGAAACTTAGTTTCATAATAACACTGAGGATATTTATTAAAACTTTAAAGTTGACCATATTTCAACTGAAAACATCCTCCTAAATAGAGAATTTTTACTACAGACACACAGAACGTATTTATCTATTTAATCTAGATTATTTGCCAGTTGATTTTCAGGTGCCAGTGATCAAATTAAGGATTTACAAAAGGTAGCTTAATAGTGGTTGATAGCACTAACCTGATTCAATAGCCATGCATCTGTATTAATAAATGGGAAATGAGAAAGGATGAGTAAAAGAATAAATATCTGGGGAAAAATTTAGGGGAGATACAAATAAATATGTGCACACATACTTTTTCACATTTCAGCACAGCGAGGTTCAAACACCAACCCCCCCAACCCCCCGCCCCTTTTTACTCAGAGATATGGGGATGGTGCACTACATCAGGACTGATGATTGCTACCCAAGTCTGAGTGCAGCGTAAAGTGCAGTGTGTAAAGCCTCTGGTTAATTTGATCAATACAGGCATTCAAAATCGATGATGCAAGTTCCAGAATAAATATTTTGATCAAATTGGTCTTTAATTAAATTTAGAAGACAACTGAGATTTCCATTTTGCTCTATTTAAAAACAAAAACTTTTACCAGACATCTGGCTGTTCAATATCATGTAGATAAAACATCTAAATAATTAGCTTGCTTTTCAATTTTTTAGTCCAAATGTTTGCTATCTTTAGAAAGTGGATTAAGAATTAGTCACGATAACTCAATTTCTTTGATTTATGGAAAAAATGTGACTCAAAGTAATGATCTATCCAATATGCAGAGGGTAATTAATTTGGTGTCAGAACTATTTTAAAGTCATCCATTGCATGTGCTCTAGAGTTGTAACATACAAAACAGAATACACTGCATGAATTACGTAAACATAATATTTTAACAAATTTTAAAGTAAAATAAGTTATTCTTAATGTTATCTTATGATTACTGATTTTTTTCAAATAATAAATTTAAAATATGGATATACTACTGTGAGTATGAAATGGACTCACCTTGCAGGTATTTCCAGTGCTCAGCATTATATAAGGTGCCTGTGTCATTTCTGAGTATGCCGACCTCCTCAATGAGTCCTGTAACCCACAGAAGGACACTGATGATGTTCAAAAGCATATAAGGAGAAGAAGAATGGAAGACAAGCAGACAAGTCACAAATGCTTGCATGAAGCATTTATTTTTTAACACATAGCAAAGCCATACATTCTTGGTCAGTGTGAGAAAGCCCCACTACCATTCGTATAGAACTCATGTTAAGTAGATGGGAGCAGGAAGTGGTGCCTAAGTTAACGCCAGTGAAGAAAAAATAAATGTTTTTAGAATTTTAATGGAAACCAGGGATGGTATGAGGGCAAATACTCAGCCACAATGTAGTATTTTTTTTCTCTTTTAATAGTCTATCCTGGCTTTCTGCTGAGAAAAATTAAGAATGTCACTTGCCTTATGCTAAACATTCACTATATTGAGTAATTACAAATTTCAAAACCTGGAGGGCAGTTTTTCTATTGCCCTTTAGAGATATCTTACTTATCTAAACTGTGGCTACTTAATCATGTGTTAGCCCAAATTCCGTTTTAATCCCTAGCACCTCTGCTGTAGTTGTGGCTTATTAGAAACCAATTCTTGAGTCAGAAGCTCCCATGTTTCAAATATCAATAACTTTGATAGCTCTTTTTCCCCCTACACTTTCTCAAATAAGGCTCAATTCACAGCATCCTGAAATTTTTCTTTTTATTAGGAAATTAAACTTGAATCTCTTTTACCCCACATTGCTAGAAAAAAGTCAGGTGTCTTGGTGTCCCCCCACCTCTTGCAGAAACTCTGGCTAGTTTCCTCACTCATATTTTACTTCAGGAACCCATGATTTTCAAGTCAGAGTTCTATTCCCAGAGTCCAGTTTGTACAGTTTTTTAAAAAACTGTCTTTTAAAAATGTTCTTCATTCTAGTAGCTTTAAAAAATTTTTTTGGGGGTGCCTGGGTGGCTCAGTTGGTTAAGCATCTGTCTTCTGATCAGGTCATGCTCCCAGGATCCTGAGATTTAGCCCTGCATCAGGCTCCCTGCGGAGCCGGGACCCTGGTTCTCCTTCTCCTGCTTCTCCTCTCCCTGCTTATGCTCTCTCTCTCTCTCTCAAATAAATAGGATCTTAAATAAAAGAAAACATTTTTAAGTACAATTTGTTCTGTTCAGTTTCTCATATTTTCAAAGACAATATGTTTTTTGGTTAGTAATTTCACCTGAACATCAAGATAACATTAATTGTATTATTTAAGTTGTAACTTCCTTCTTTGGCAGCAGAAAATTTTGAGGTAAGAGATGACGTTAGTACAAAAAGACTTTAGAAACATAGTAATGACAGAAATGTAAAAAAAAAAAAAGTTTTCTCAAACAAGGAGGTATTATTGATTCAACGTATGGTTAATGAATATGAGTAAATATGCCTTCTAAAGCTGCTATAAATTCAAATGGTAGTTATAAAATTTCTGACTTTTGGCATATCAAAATTGTGCTAGCAAAACGGGTATATACTATTTTTAAATATCTCTAAAATTTCAAAGCTCCTATAAAAGAAATCAGCTATCAGTGGAAGGAAAGAAATTAACTATCAATCAACTGTCAGATGTATCAAAATAGGTACAAGTTAAGAATTGGCTATTAAAAAAAATCAGAATAAGCTGGCTATACCCATAAATGATGTCTTTTTTTTCCTTTTTCCTCACAAGGTACATGAATATTTTTGACCAAATTCTTTTTAGAAAAGATAGGTAATTTATTATATCCCTCCCCCCGGACCCTTCTCTAAGCTTTACAGGTACCACAAGTAAACATCAACATTTTCTTCAGAGAAGTTAAACATTCTTCTAGTACAAACCTACAGGAGGAAAAACTCACAATACAAATATTACTTTAGGGAAAATTGGTTTATTTATTCATATTTGGTAGCTTTTAAAAATATATATGAATTTCTAGTTTACATTTTGCCAAATGAATACAACTTCTAAATGTCTCTTTTCTTTGGAGTAAGGAAAATGTCTGGTCCATAGACTTACAACATTGAATGAAACGACAAGCATTTCACCAAGATGTCAAAACAGGAAGAACTTATGGCATAATCAGCACTGATACTCGAACGAGAAAATACTGGCTAATCTTTCTGATGAAGAACTATTAAAGGACGATCTATATCAATTGTGATTTTTGGAGTGATGATGTATCTCTGTTTACCATATTTGTTACTTGCATACTGAATTTCACTATTGATCTATGACAATGAATAAAATTTTTATGAAATCATAGACTTCAAATACTCTTAAAAATAACACCTTGTAAATTACATTTACAAAATGCTTAACAGTAGAGTAGTGATGCTTTTATAAGACATTCAAAAGTGTGAATGTAGTCTATACAAGTGACCCTTTGTGTAGCTAGAGGATGCCTTCAAACTGAATTATTTGTTACTAATCATTTAAATCCATTCACACTGATGTAAGAGTAAACAGTATGGCCAAGAGAAAGAGGTGCTGGCCCATGATTAACAGTAACCGAGTCTAACTTTAACTTTCCATAACTAGCTATATAAACTTGGGGAAAATCATCTGGCTTTTCTTCTCCAAAATTAGGACTGTACATTAATCAGATAATTTTGAAGATAAAATTAAATGTTACAGAATAAAAAGGGTTGAAAAGTTTAAAACTACAGAAGTTAACCTGTTGCTTGCTAAGAAGTATACAAGTAATAAAAAACAAGTATACAATTATTACCAAACTAATGTACAAGCTGTATGGCTTAGGATATTTCTGGCCTTCGATAGGCCCTAAATTAAAAAATATATATATACATATATATATATGTATATATATACATACATATATATATATATATATATATTTCCCTGAAGAAGCATGGGGAAAGTCATTCACAGCGCCATTTCCCTGTGAAAACAGGTAATTTAGGTTCCCAAGTGAGGTTTAATTTTTACATGAAGCACTTTGATTAGTTACTGCTCTAACACTAACTGGACAGCAGGGATATCTCCAGTTTACCCTACAATGTAGTCAGGTTGGAAAAGGATGCCTGCCTGTCCCTCAGCGGCTTCAGGAATCACTGGGCTCTGCCCTAAGGCAGTGTAACACAAGGGGGTGGGGTAGGGTTAAAATTCTTCACATTGTCCCTACTGCTCTTCCTGGACTGCAAGGTGCTTCCACAGGGTCACGCCATCTTTGGTGGAAGGGATCAAAGAGCAGAAGCAGTGGAAAGTAGAAAAGCTGATGGAGAGAGCAGAGAGGGGTGGTGTGGAAATATAAAGAACAAGACAAGAAGATGGGGAGATGGCTAGACTGTCAAGGAACAGAGAAGTAGTCTTAACAGTAGTTTTCTGGACTATTCTCTCCTTCTGGGTATGAGCTTGGAAGAATCATTTCATATTTGTTTGCTACCTATCTTCTACAACCATTTTTGAGAAGATAGGAAGCAAACAAGGCAAAATGAGAAAGGTATTATCACTGCTACATGCACCTGGGGCAGACTTCCACACCTCACACTGTGTTTCAGTGTGTACAGTGTTTCTTGTAAGTGCTGTAAGGCTGCCAGCTTGCTCCGTCTCCACTGCCATAAAGGCAGGTCACTTGTGACTGGGGAAGACACTCTCATCAGTCCAGTTAGGCCCTTGTACATTCTGGCTTTCAAAAATTGTTTCAGGATAAAACATCTTGGTCCTTAATGTTGTGTCCAATCTGAATGTCCAGTACTTTGAAAGAAACAAGGAACAGAGTGCAATTTCAGTTCAGTTTTAAGTCTAAAAGGTAAATGAGTAGACAGGGAGAAGGCAGACTCACAGAATGAAAGGGACTAGGAGAGAAGTACATATGTGGGTCTGAAGCAAGGCTCTGCAACTTCTCCCAGTTATTTAACCTTCCTCTGCTTTATTTTCCTTACCTGGAAAATGGGTATGCAATATGTAATGCTTTGAGACTTGCAGAAAGTTTAAAAGAAAATAATGTATGTAAAATACTGAGCACACTACTTGGCACATTTTAACAAACTAAATAATGATAACAATTGTTAAGACCAAAATTGAATTTTTCTTTTATTTCTTATTTTCAGTAGATTGATCATTACTATAACCTTTAAATCAAGATCAACTAATTATAAGGGCTTTTTTTCCCTCAAAAGTATATGTAAAACTTCTTTTTAAAAATTTCAGGTTAGAGACTCAGCATCATATTGCCATAGATATTTTTTCTTTTATTGGCTTTAAAGATATATTTATTTGTTTTAGAGAGAGAGGAAAAGGGTAGAGGAAGAGAGAGAGAGAGAATCCTCAAGCAGATTCCCCATAGCACAGAGCCCAACATGGGGCTCCATTCAGGACCCTGGGATCATGACCTGAGCTGAAATCAAGAGTCAGCCACTTAACTGACTGAGCCACCCAGGTGTCCTCTCTTTTTCCTTTTAAATGGAGAAAAGTAAATTATATATCAAATAGGTTCAGAAGCTGAAGACTGGGGCGGGGGGGGGGGGGAAGCAGCTCTTAACCTAAATTTAAACTAAGGGTAACTGTGTTGAAAGATACCTAGACTGTGAATATGTTAGGAAAGCATAGATTTTCTCATTTGATAATTATTTTGGCTATCTAGAAAAAAAAATAAATCCTTGCAACTGCAAAATTTTCAATTTCATGGAAGGATGAACATTTCCCCCCCAGAATGTAAATATTATCTCAGTTTGAAGACAGAGAGAAGAGAAACAAAGAACAGATGCTTTCATCTAACAGTACATATCAAGTGGCCACTATGAATCAGGCACATATGAATCCAGTCAATGCATCACCAAGGTACTGCCAAAAGCAAGATATCCCAGGTGTCCTAGTGCAAGAGGTAGCAGGGTCTGGATTATGGCGATATGGAAGGTTGAAGGGGGAACCCAGTTGGGGAGTGAGAAATGCTTTGATAAAGGTTTAAGGAAGTGTCAACAACAAAGCCCTGGCATCTTAAGAGGACTCCTTCCCACTGATGCTAGAATTCATCTTTTCCCCAGTGCAGGGTCTCTGGTGGCCTCAAGGTCTATCGCCTCTCAGCCATGACCTCTACTTTTGGGAGAGGGCATGGGAACAGCCAGGCAGAAGGGCACAGCTGGGCAGAGAAGAGCAGCCTCTGCTTGGGAGAGGGTCCCCACCTAGAGAACTGGGCTGCAGTGGCTGTTGTCAATGCAGTGCAAAGTGTGGCTGGGCCCTTGTGTCAGAATTGGGCAACTTGGTAAAATGCAGTTTCCCTTTGCCCCACAGAACAAAATCCTAGACATGCATGAAGTATAGGTACTCACAGCTCTAAAACCTTTTTCCCCTTCACTTTTTAGAGGAAGCATTAAAATAAGGTATGCAGAAATAGCAGAAGAGCTAAACACTTGTTTTTGGGGGGGCAGTATACCTAATATGTGATCCACCCCTCTGGCCTCATTTTTAGGAAGGGCAGAATTCACATTGGTCTTTGAAAGAAACATTTTTAACAGGTCTTTTTAAATTTTAAATATTTTTGCCATTTGTACTTGTCTTGCCTTCCAATGAGAAGATACTTGTAAACTGCAGATAATCCCATTCCTGAAAAGGATGGCTAAACAGCAAATGGGTTGGGTTCAAGGTCTGGCCCCATCTCTTATTACCCATGAAACTTGGGCAAGTTTTTTAGCCCTCAGTTTCTCTGTTTCCAAATTTCTCTGACATAGAATACCTTCTTTTTAATTGAATCTTAAATGAAGTTTTAGGTGTAAAGCCCTACGGAGAGCCCACAGGTGCTCAAAAGTTCCTGGAACGCCCACAAACCTTATCCAAATGCACTACCAATCTCATTCCTTACCATGACAGTCTACACATCCTTTCTCAAACATTCTAATTCTCTCTTCTCTTTGTTGATAATGCCTTCTCCTTCTTACTCAACTATGGAAGTAAAGTCCACTTTTTAAAGATTCAATCGAAATGACACCTTTCTTCTGGGCTTCTCTCCCAGTTCCCCGTTCCCCTGATCAGTTAGCCCACCGTTCATGTCAGGAGAGACTTCCCTCATAATAAAGTTAAGGCTGAACCACAATTATGTACTTGCCCGTCATGCCTACTTAGACTGTGAGAAATATAGTCATTCTTAATATCCTCAGCACTTAGCTTGGTGCCTGGCACGTAGTAGGTGGTCAAGCCATAAATATACACACATGTAATTTTTCTGAATACCTGGGCAGAATGGTGGATTCAGGTTGGACAGGGAGGAATACATGTGCTTTTGGGGGGTTATGGGCCTGTAAGAACTGTGCGGCCGTCCTGGGATCACCCCCACCCCACCACTGCTAGGCCAGGCACGGAGGAATAATGGCTTCCGTCTAAGGTCCAGTAGGGTTTCTCCGCTTTGAGACACGGCTCCGCTGGCCACCGGCAGGGGGCGGCGTTGCCACGCAGCTGAGTGCTCCGCGGGCAACCATCCTCTCCCCGCCCCCTACTTGCGCCCCC